>WFKH01007768.1:61036745-61060115 GCA_016163765.1 Magallana hongkongensis
ATCTCTATGATGTAGCTACTGTTCTATAGTGACTCGCACCTGGACCATTCAATCCAAACTTTATTGGGTTATTTTATCCCTTTCAGATTGAGTACAACTTTGAGTATCTGCAGTGTCCGGTACGATTTGTCCGGGAGGCGAATAAGAATGGAGGCGACATACAACCCATGTTTGCCCTCAATGTAAGAATTTATAGTTTAACATAATTATATTTAATTAAATTGAATTGTTTCTTAATATCTATGCCACTGTAATAGTTGTACAATGTATGAAGATTTGGTTGGTGAATAGTTTATATTTTTTTCGCGCATATCGAATGTTTCATTGACTGTAAACGTAAATTTTCGCTGTGTATTCTATTCAACGGTTTACCTGGAACCTCTCAAGTTTCCTCTAAGTTAAGTTCATAGCCAAGTTATTAGAGCTGGCTTTTTGAAAAATCAATTTCCGCCAAATATCGTATGCGCCCAATAAAATAAGTTTACAGTATTTTACGTTAACTTTTATCCAGATTTCTCTTCGTTGATTAACATGATTAACGTCTATAAAACCTCTAGTGTATTCTTTTTTCTTTTTTTTTTTATTTTAGATGATGGTCCGTCATGGAAGAGTTGAGTGCCTGTCTCATAAATTATGTCGTACTTACCTCACCATGAAATGGTCAGTGGCCTTGTTCTATACTGTATCTACACTATACACATACATAGCGATATCTTTCTTTTGATGTCAGTTTAATCATATCTCATATTACAAATTTATTGATTTAATTGTAATTACATTCAAACTATATGTATACAGAGAGACATATTTGTACTATGTTTGACAACAGCTGTCAGGAAATTTTCTTCAGTAACTGAGTTTGAAACAAAAATCTCAAGGAAATTTGGCTTAAATTTTACTTTAGTTAACTTTTGCCGATATCATTTGAACTATGCGCGAGACTAAATATTTGGTCAATTAAAAGGTCAAGGTCAAAATCGAAATAAGGAAAGAATCAAACCCACTCATCCACATAACAGGTAATACTTGCTTTGTTTCTTTCTCAGGCGAGCCTATGGTATGTGGGTCCACACCGTCAATCTTGTGTTGTACATTGTCTATCTTGCCCTGCTGACACTGCTGGCCACAAAAGATTTCACGTCACATACGCCGCTTCCCAACAATTCTACTTTGAATTCAACGCAAATTGCAGGAACCAAATCTGATGAAGTAAATACCTAAAACTTACAAAACTCACTTCACTAGCTAGTTATGAAATTTATGAAATTACATTAAACTCGTTAAATTATGTATGATTTTGAATACCACGTTTGATAAAATAGTATTTTTAATCACTCTAAATTTTAACATGCAGTCCAACTTTGATTAACAAAATCGATGAAAATATAAACCTGTGTCTGCTTTAGATGCCCACGTGGTACCGGATGATCACGGGGCTTGTGTTCGTTCTGACATCAATCAACATCCTCAAGGAGCTCGTCCAGATGGCACAACAGGTAATGCATACACATACAGTCCTCTGCTGGTCTAAGCTCCTTCAACCCAATCAACCTAATTCAAAATGATCTGCTTCACGTACGGACAAATTAGGTTCTTTCAAAATTCTGCTATGCTCACAATGTTGACAATGTAGCAGTAGAGTAAATCTGTATCTTTTGGTTCGTCAACCAAGTCGTCTGCTGTTTTTGACCGTGGAGTCTGGACAATTTTCGTGAAAGAAAGAGTCTGACTGAAATGGAAATGTGAGAAATTTTATAATACTTTAGTTACCGATAGACCGAATCAAACAGCTTCAATAAAACAGTTATTTAAATTTAATTTTATAGATACCTTTTATAAAGACTATTATTTTGTTTTAAACCATTAAAATGCAAAATACTCAGTCTCCCACCCGACGACGTCAGACTTTTTTTGTTTTGTTGCTCTATGGGCCAGTTTAATCAAATAACCCGAATTTATTCACGGCCTAATGCCTTTATATAAGCTCTGTTTCCATTATATACGTTCCCTTCCTTTACTCATGCCACGCTTCCTCTGTTCACGCCTTGTTTCCTTTGCAGCGGCTGCGGTACTTCCTGGACCCCAACAACTTGGTGGAGTGGGTGCTGTACGTGTCCACCACCGTGTTTATCGCCCCCGTGCTCTTCCACTACTCGGACTGCCTCAACCTGGAGGCGGGGGCGGTGGCTGTGTTCCTGGCCTGGTTCAACTGTCTCCTGTTTCTTCAAAGGTATACTGCACTCAACCAAACTGAATATCTAGTTATTTTCGCGATTATCTTAGTTTTAATTAAAACAACCGCTTTAATATATATAATAAAAAACCATCAACATAAATTTTGTTTAATCATTGTTGCTATAAAAAAAATTTAAAATGGCAAAAAATTACTTGCGCCGATTAAAAAACATTACAGATTGAGAATTTCCTCATTTTTGCAAAATTCGCAACACGCAAGAAAAACTGGATATACAAATATTTATTATCAAAGCTATTCGTGACAGTGTTTATTTTTTCGTATCAAGACGTTCGGTAACGTTCAACGACCAAATGGTAGATAGTGGCTTCTATAGAGCTTCTATAGAGGATAACATCTCGTTGTTTCTCATAGGTTTGACGTGTTCGGGATTTACGTGGTGATGTTCCTGGAGATCCTGGCCACACTGTTCCAGGCGCTCTGTGTCTTCTCCATCCTCCTGGTTGCCTTCGGACTCGCCTTCTCCATTTTGCTGAGACACGAGGTAAGACCCCGCTACCTATACCTCATTCGTCATTCATCTAGTAGGACTTAAACAGCGTGTTTTAGTTTGTTTGCTCATTATCTCGTAATCATCGTTTTTGTCACATCGATGTCATTTTTTAGGCGCTTTTGCGCCTCATGCTTACTACCCATATACACGTGACTTTTATGAATAGGACAGCCACGCCTACTCCACGCCCCTGATGTCCATCGTGCGGGCGACTGTTATGATGCTGGAGCTGGACTACATGTCGTCATTCAATGAGCCCTACTTTGACGACAAACCCAGCACGCTGCCCTACCCCTCCCTCACCGTCTTCTTCATCCTCCTCTTCGTTCTCCTGATGCCCATCCTCCTGGTCAACCTACTGGTGAGTCTTTCCGCGCTGTATGACGCTGTTCGGGAAAGTTCTTGCTAACCTAACAACCGTCTATGTTACTATTGTTCGGTGTTAGCTTCAGACAGCTTTGTTAAAGCACATGAGAAGAATATTTAAACTTTCATTTTCAACAAAATTATCAAACCAGATATATAGTTTGTATATACTATATACTGTAGTGTCTTACTAGTCGGCAAATATCAACAGTGGTTTGTTGTAAGAATATTTGTTTTAATATACCCAGCGAAACAAGTTTCGGGTAAGTGCAACCCCTTTTAAACCGCTGCACAGAATTTCGGGAAACTTTGTATATATTGAAAGGGGCATGGTCACGATTTTGGTCAAATTCTTTTTTTCTGTTTTTATTATTTACAATGCTTTAGGAATGCATTTCTAACGATCAAATGAAATTTGAGAGTCAGTCGTAGAGTTATAAGCAAGATACAAGGCTCACAATTCTTTGTCATGTAAACAAGTCTGTGCCCTGTTTTGGTTTACATATGTTCAATAAACAGTTCCTAACGTTTAGCACATTCATTTTAGGTCTAAAACTGGAATTTTCACTTCAACATTCAAAATGCAAACAAAAGCTTTGTTTACATAGCAAAGAATTGTAAGTTCTGTAACTCGCTTATAACTCAACGAATGACACTCAAATTTTGGTTGCTTATTAAAAATGCCTTACTGAAGCATTGTAAACATTAAAATCGAAAAAATAATTTTTGACCAAAATCGTGACCATGCCCCTTTATAACACAAAGTGTAGAAGTGCATATTATCAGGAAATTTTGATTTTACTATTTTTCTGGAAATGTTGGTCCCTCTGAACTCCTCTGAACAAAATATTATGAAACATTCTAGGTATTTATAGTACACAATGACACTGATGGACATATTGCCAGGAATATCCGATTCCATAGTTTTTCTGGAAATGTTGGCCCTTTTTACTTAAAATTATTATCAAAAATACTACTGAAGCAATTTGAGTTTCTTACGGACACCATTTGTAGATTGCATATGACCAGAAAATTTCATTTTTATTGTTTACATGTAACTGCAAATTTTGACCCTTTTGAACTTTTAAGGACAAAAGTGTAAATGTGCATATTTGTCAGAAGATTGACGGGAAAAGATTTTTTTCGGCAGTTATGCCTGCCCCTTGATCGAATAAGTGCGTACCCTGCCAATCGTAACGTTACAGTATTGGGAGCGTGGTGTATGTGAGCTTGCTCACTTTTCTTTAATTTTTTTTGTTGATAGATCGGTTTGGCAGTTGGAGACATTGAATCAGTGCTAAGGAACGCAACTCTGAAACGCCTCGCCATGCAGGTAGGTACTGTGGTTTGATGCTTAACCTAAGTATATCCTTTTCTTTCAGTGCAAAATAATAATAAAACCAATTATATCAAAACAAGCACTGGTTTTTTTTATTTTAGTATTATCTGTATTGATTCATTTGTAGGTGGAGTTGCACACGGAACTGGAGCGCCGTCTGCCGGCTAAACTTCTGGAGAAAGTGGACAAAATAAAGCACAAGGAGTATCCAAACAAGTGCGGAAAATACGTCAGAGTGAGTGCTCTCCCATTTAATAGAGGTCTTGATCGATGCATGGTTTATTTGTATTCCTATAAATGACGAATTCTCTGTTGATTTTTGTAGGTGTTTAAGAACCTGATGGAAAAGGAGGCAGACAGTAGCTCAGTGTGTGGGAGCGAAGAGGCCAGCTACGTCAAAACGGAACTCTTCAAGCAGAAAACCAGGTCAGTGTCCCCAATTATAGTTCATAGGGATATGAACTTGGTTTGTTAAGTGATCAGTTCCTGTAAAGCCAGATGGTAGGTTCTAACCAAATTCATATTCCTGTAAATTTGCTAATGAACGTCTTTACTATTCAGGAGTTACATAAGAAATATATTTGCAAATGTAGGCTTATTATTATTTACGATAGCTTTAGAAGGACGCATTGTTTCCAAAGTATCAAATTTCTTAATTCCTTTGTGCATTCGTATGAAAATTTGCTGTGGTAATTTATACTGTTTGAAATAAATTGAACAAAATTTCATAGTTCGTACCCGGACAAAGTAAGAAAGAAAACGCCTTTGACTTGATAACACCACATATCATTGCACGTACTACTATTTTTCCCATATGAGAGTTATCTCTTTTATAAAAAAGTAATTGCTGTCTTTAAAAGCTCAGATAGCGAACGACCGGGCGGTGTTTATTTGACTGAATTGATTATTACTTAGGTTGAAAGAACTTTCTGTGAATTTGGAACGTAATTATGACATGCTGAAACTGATAGTTCAGAAAATGGAAATAGAAACAGAAGCAGACAACCATGATGAAGGCTTTCACACGTCACACAGTCTCGATGACGTCATCAACCCCACCTGCTCCAAGTGGAACTCGGACGTCCTAAGAAAGAACCTGATTCGACAGAATGCAGTCATCTCTAAATGGAAAGAACATTCTCAACACTCTGATATACAGAGTACCTTTGATTGCTAAGTTCGATTTTGATGGAAGTCAAATGAAATTTTAGCTGATGAATCTCTTATATCAACATTTTTATCAATATTGATCAAGAACAAATCTCCAAGTGTGTCGTGTAAGTCGTGAGTTCAATCTCCAGTATTGTAAAGAGTTAAATTGTATGTTGTTGAACAAGAAGTGTCGTATTTGGTCTTATTGATGCAAGTCGATTGTTCATTGATTTCCAACTTCATTTAAAGGTAGAACCCCTATGTCGCTATATATCATATAATGTGAGAATAACTACTGATACATGTGAAACAATTTGAAATGATCGGTTTACATTTCAAAACAAATTATTCTACATTACTAACTAAATGAAAACTTGCATTTCTTAATGCATAGGTAAGTGTCTTCACCCAAGATCGTTGTACAGTTCTCTTTATGGTTTTTAAGCATGGAAAGTCTTTAAGCATGTAAAATTTAAAAATCCTGTTTCTGTTGCGACATAGGTCCTTCCTTTACTGTATGTATAGAATAAAGTGCGTTTTTAAACCAATAAGATGATCACTGTATACTGTTGTTTGGAAACTGAAAACTTAAAATAAAACAAATTAAACAATAACGAATATTTATTTAATTGTGTTGAATAGAAAAAATAAGTATACAATCAAATACTGTGGAATCAATGGAATTCATAGTGACTCAGTTTTATTGGACTTCATGGTACCTTCTGTCGGCAACGAATTGCATTCTCCATATGCAACGAACTTTAAAGCAGTTTATTTCATTATTTATTATTAAGAGGCTGATTTGGGTTTTTTTGCGTAAAAACTACAATAGCAAAACTCTCTATTTTTTAACCATATGTAATATACATGCATAAACTCTAGCATATTTGAGAAGTTTTAAGAAAATCTACCATCTGGTTCTTTTTAGGGTCCATCTTAAAACACAGGTACATTTACTATAGGGATATATAGGAAATTGTCATTTCTTTGCCCCTTGTGTGCAAGTTATTTTTCTATCAAATATGTCGACATGCAAGATAAATATGTTGACATGCAAGATAATTATGTCAACATGCAACATAACTATGTTGACATGCAAGAAAATTACGATCAAATAAGAATTATAAAAAATCTCAAATATCGCCTACATGTGACGTCCAAGATGCTAGATGCTACCTATTTATGTCGAAATGAAACTTATTTATGTTAACATGCAAGATAAATATGCTGACATGCAACTTATTTATGTCAACATGCAACTTAGTTATGTTCACATGCTACTTATCTATGTCAACATGCAGCTTAGTTATGTTGACATGCAAGATAAATATGTTGAAATGCAACTTAGTTATGTTCACATGCGAGATAAATATGTTGACATGCAACTTATAACTTACACAAAACATAACTAAGTTGCATGTCAACATGAATATGTTGCATGTCAACATATTTATCTTGCATGTTAACAAAACTAAGTTGCATGTCGACATAACTAAGTTGCATGTCGTCATAAAGAAATTGCATGTTAACATAGAGAAGTTGCATGTCGAAATAAATATGTTGCATGTCAACATATTTCTCACATGTTAACATAAGTAAGTTGCATGTCGACATAAATAGGTAGCATCTTGGATGTCACATGTAAGCGATATTTGAGATTTTATAATTTTTATTTGATTGCAATTTGATTGCATGTCAACATAGTTATGTTGCATGTTGACATAACTATCTTGCATGTCAACATATTTATCTTGCATGTCGACATAATTGATAGAAAAATAACTTGCACGCAAGGGGCAGAGATATGCCACCATACATTTCCGCACTTCGAAGCAGATTAAAAAAATACTACAATAGCGATTTTCCTCAAATTGTAATATGCGGTTAATAATATCATTTTCTACCTTATATGTAAAAAATACTAAATGTGGTTTTTAATTGGGGACATCTCAAAATATCAAAATGCACAACATTTTGCTATATATTTGGAGTACTAGTTCTTGTAAAGCCAAATGGTAGGTTCCAACCAAATTCATCTTCCTGTAAATTTGTTAATGAACGTCTTTACTATTCAGGAGTTACATAAGAAATATATTTGCAAATGCAAATCCTACAAAGCTTCATTTTATCATAACGCCATAAAAGCCTAATGGAAACGCTTACCTACCGAACAACAGAAAAATCGTTTAAAAAATAAAAATTTTCTTTAAAAATCTAAATACTTCTATCATCTGTATTTTTTTTATTGTGTTCAATTTCATAAATGGTATCGAAACAATTTCTGAAAACGTATAATTACACTGTATTTTACTAGATTGCGCAAAAACATGCGCAATGAAAACTAAAGTCGGCCACCTTATTAAGCAAATTCACAAACTTACGTTCCTGTGCAAAAATTGGCATTCCGAGAAAACTGGTCCTCAAAAATTTAAATAATTTCACAAAACAAGTGGCAAATCAACCATAATTGCGCATAATCAGTTGTTAGAACCAAAATTAACATTTTATAAGCCTCATATGCGAGGACGGAGGGGATATTAATGAAATCTCTTTAACTCATCACTAAATGGTTAAGGCTCAGAGAATGGAGCCATGGGAGACATTTTACAAATATGGCAATGCAGATATCGGCAGTTTATGTTTGCTGCGCTCACAAAAGAATTTACAACACTATGTCATGTAGATACACGTGACTTTTTTAGCGTGTATTGTAACATTACGGAATTTTGCATAAGTTGTAAAATTCATTTGGCCCCTTTGGATGGTTTTAAGAATAAACCAATGGGTTCTCGGAGAGATTGAGACAACAATATAATGATTGATCATATAATCTCGTTACTTTTCCATCGAATTCTCGTCACGCGAGATTTTCTCGGGATTAGTAGAGACGTTGTACGTTCTCTGAACTGTGTGTCTTGTTCGTCACTCGTTAAACAGCAGTTCCTTGGTGCATTCATGACGTTATCGAGTGACATATTACTTCCGTTATAGCTGCTGACGTCAGAAACGGAGTTTGCGCTCTCGAAGACCCACTTTAATTCCATCATGGTGGCGTGTAGATCAAGGAACCGCCTTAGTAGTTTGATGTCATCTTTTCTCAGGATCACCTGCAAAGAAACCAAGATATAGATTCAAAACACTCAATTGTTCTATACTATAGTTTTAAAAAAATAGATGATCTATGTAATGCTTCCAACAATGCCATTGAATTTTGGAATATTAGCTTTCAAATGAGACATTTATTCGAATCCATAATTATTATTACTTAACAATTTTTTAGTATCAAACTTATCATTCTTTGATTTTCAATGTTGCATGACATAATACTGTTGTTTTAAGAAATAAACAGCATGCTAACAAGTTAACCGGGATATGAATTTGGTTGTTAACGTGATCAAATCCTGAGAAACCCAAAGGTCTTCTCAGAAAATTTGATCACTTACAAACCAAGTTCATATTTCGGTGAACTATTTAACATTGCTGTTTATTACGTATTTCACGTTTGAGAAGGCAAACCCTTCAGTGATCATCGTGACGTCATTAAAAAGATCACACAGAAATGAACGGTTATGCTATTCTTTAGGTTTATATAAGGAAACATATTTGCAAATGTAAACATTCGATTTTGATGGCTGTCATAGGATGTATATTTATACCATTTAGCAATAAATAATTGTTTCATTTTTTGAACTGAGCAAAGATTTATTTTCAAAGAAAACTTAAATTAAATTTATTTGCGTGTGAATTCTTGATAGTGAGAGAATTTCCGTAGTTTATTCCAAACCCATACTCTTTGTGAATACACAGACAAATAAAATGTGTTTCGTTCATTCATTGGAAGTGAAACTAGTTTTCCCATGTTATAGGAGAATATTTTTGCCAGTAAAAGAAAACCCTTCAAGTTCTGGTTATTCAATGACTCCATTTTCTTAATGAAGTGATTTTTATGGAGTAAGCCATGAACAGCTCTTCCCCACTAGATTAGCTTAATCTGATGTCTTGTTGCACTTAGGGATCAAAGAAACACATTAGGCGGTAAACAATAATCCCAGTTCACGCTCTACTATTCAGCCATTAGGAGCGACATTAAATAGGTTTAAACTCTTTTAAACGGACAGTTTAAACTATTTTGGAGACAACCCTGATTAGATTGAGTATCGCGATAACTAGAAAACCATTAGGCATTAAGCAAGGTGTAAGTATCCACGAAGGCTGGGTATTTGAGTTGTTTTATGCTTTATAACATTTATTGTGTTTTCGCTATGTATGTTTATTTTGTTTATTTTTTTATAATTATTTTTTGTTGAGGGGTTTGTTGTTGTTTTTATTTTGGCTTTTTTTCGGGAGAGGTGTTATTGCTTGTTTTTCATTTTGGAGATTTTTTGTTATCTTATTAATGCAATCTGTGATACCAGATTACCATTGCATTTTATATATTAGTTTCTTCCTATTCAATTCATTGCAAGAATTCGTGATGTTTCTCATATTAATTTGCATAAAAAGTATTTTTCGACAAGCTATACCAGATACTCTCTCCCATTCTCACGCAAAGTTTTCCGCCACCTCTAGTGGGCTTTGCTCTGTGTATCTGACGAAACCAACGCGATAGCGACAAGGGACTAGCAATCCACGATAAATCGCTCAGTTTAGAAACTGTTTACCATTTTTGCTGGTTATATGGCTGATAAAAAATATTACGGGATTATAAAACCCTAGGCTGGTCGTGTATAAATGAATATCAGTGTGTCTTATTCAATGTTGCGCTTTTATGACGGGTTTGCGTGAGAGGGTCCCCAGTACTTACGTAAACGGATAATGCCGGGAAGTGAACTCGAGAACGTCAGCGTAATGGTGCCTAAAAGAAAATTGTTTTTCACAGTTCGATGTGAAATTTTACAGTGGGATTATATGTTCTCTTTGAAGACGTTTAATAACGAAAAGCTTAACTCTCTCATAAATAGACATCCGTTTGACGTTTAACTGAATTTTTCCATATACTACTCAAAAATCGAAATCAAAGTCCTTATCTTTGTAAACCTACTTATATAACATTTCCAGAACTTTTATTCAAATTCATTATGGTTCGGATAAGGAAATATAGTGGAAATTTCTGCTAAAGATGAAAAGCCTGTGAGCATTAGCGAATACCCATGTCATCTCAGCTCTATAATCCTATTACTGATCGTAAACATACATTCTATACTTCAAATATTATAATGGTGATTACCAATACATGTACTTACCATTTGCTGCCTGACCCACTCAAGCGCTGATAAAATATCTCTCCCTCGGGACTCGGTACTGTCCTGTGGCTCTTCGTCTGTCCAGTCCCTGCTCACCCTCAGAAACTTAGGGGGGAGGGTCACGGGGGTCGGATCCTCATTGATGACGTCACAGCGGAGGAGACAGCCGGGTATTGGCAGGCTGATGGGGTTCAGGTCTACAGAGATTGGTTGTTGATCCTCCATCTAATCTTCATAGCAAACATTTATAAGACCAACAACTATACACAGACTAGAACTATTTTGTACCGTTCCGGATGCTTGATTTGCGAGTCATGCCTGGCTACCCCGGGGCCTTGTATCTTATCTGCAGATAAGTGCACGCTATATATCTTACAGAAGCTTGATGTGTTGATATTCGATCTTCGCTGATTAAAACACTTAAGCGACACACATTTACTGTCAAAGATGTATCAGTTTGCGCCGACCCAGTTATTGTAAGACCAACCTTGTGCTATTGTTGTCCCTCTCAGATTATAAATCAGAATGAACAATAGCCGTGTGAATTTAAACGGTGGACATGTATTGTGCAAGAAAACAACAATACGTCATCACGTCACAATAGTTATTCTTTAAATGTTAAGCAATATGTACTATAGCCTTAGTTAAATATGTACTTTTTATATATATTGTTATTCCAAATACTATTTTGAACTAAACTGTACATCGTACATATATACATGTATCTGTATACCCGTGTAAGTGTGCTTTTAGGTTAATTGACCAGCTACAGACTCGATGAAAATTATATATCCATAAGGCATTGGCCAGCTCCGGGTATACTTTGAATCAGTTAGGGTGATATGGTAAAAGGATTTTTTGAAATTTTTGGTATCAAAATTTACACAAAGTATATATTCCTAAATTAGTTTTATAAGTCCAAAACCGTGCGCAAGTTTTTGTGCGCAATAAATATACAGTTTTTTGAATGGATGGAACTGTAGCTCTACGGTCCGTCAACCCGAATTTCCCCTAGATCTACAGTTCTTTAGCTAAAGGATTTTTTAAGGAAGTTATGGGACTATATATTTATACCAGGTATCAATTTTAAGAGCGCAAGATTGACATCCATGGATGGGACCAATCGAAACTAGTGAGGCAATCTAGGAGGAACTGCTTAGTCGATCCGTTTATTGGTAGTTTGAGATTTTAGTTTGAATGGAGTCGATTTAGATGTGTAATAAAGGTTCTTAGATCGCAAACTTGGTTCCTATGTATTAGCTTCGATTTTCTATATATGACTTTGTGGTTGGTTTGAAATCACTTATCTTAATATATCTTAAACTTTATGGGACGTTTATGTACGGGCATCTAGACTGACCAGGTTAAATCAAGAAATTAAAATTCCTGAACTTGGGTATGGGAACTTGGCACCAGGAGATGGTGGAATTTCGTTTAAAGCTATCGTGATTTGCTGCTATAAAAACAAAAACGTTTTTCACCCTCTCAATTCTATGATAAAGGCACTAGCATAATCCATCTAAACACACTTAGCTGATAACTGGTGTCGGAGAAAGCGCAACACCGGATCAGATTAAACGCCAATCGCGGAGCTACTTATCCATTCATCTCAATCGAACACGCCAAAATGGCCGTCGCGAGTTCGGAGAAAGCGCCTATCTTGATGGCAGACAGAAGTATTAAGTTCTAGGCCTGTTGGCTAAGCCTAACGCCAAACAAAGTGTCCGCTCCTGTCAGCTCGCCGGCTGATCCCACTTTAATTAAGGGAGAGAAGAGAATCTGTGTATCAATCACCGACGTATGCCCAATTTCTTGATATAATTAATTTATGTAGGTTTTATATATCCGGCAATAGGTATATTGCCAATAAATATTATTGCGTCCTTAAGGATGAATGATGAGAAAGGCTATTAGCGATCTACCCAAGACGAAATTCACTGCTTGCTACATCGGTTAATAGTAATTCGCCATGATTTCACAATATCTAATACCGTAACTAACCGCCTTTAAATCGATGTAAATGTTATTGGAAAATGACAACCATTATTGCTGGTCCTTGAAGTGTGTCATTGATTTCCGAGGAAGAGTACTTCTGACAAAAACGGACGGACAAGTGAAACACCGGGACAAGCTCGCGGAATACCTGGAATATCGATCCCAACCGAAGTCATCAGTCAGCAATCAGGACGAGTGACGGATAAAATCGGCAGTTACAAGAGGTGCTAGTTCAATTAAAATTCGGATGTCAAGGGACAAACTAATAAGAACATGGGATTAAATTAACAGTGGAATGAGAGTGGTCCGACAGATGAGGGCTAATTGTTTTCCGATTCCCGGAAGTGAACTCCGGCATGATTGTCCGGAGGGTGAAGATCGCGGAGCATGATGATACTGGCGGGGTGGCTGGTCTACATATGTCTCCACTGGCTGGGGGGAGGGGCCACGGGACTGAGGATCCTACTTATCTGTGATCAAACGTTCCACGAGGTGTGCAGACAGAAACAAAATGACGCCAAGGATGATGTAATAGTGACGTTTTTCCCTGTAAGTGATATTAATTCTTACGTTACCCACGTTCGGAATATTGACGCCTTATTACGTAATGGCACGAGTTCTGACGTCATGTTGGTGTTTGGACACAGTGAGCTGGTCAGCGCTGTGGGTACAGTGGCACAAGATTTCCAAAGACCTGTCATCGCTTATACCAAAGACTCAGCCCCAGTGGTAAGAATTCCCTCCCAATCCCCACCCCGGTAACACAGATTAATTATACACCGAATAAGAGAAATTAAGTAATAGTATCTATGTATTTCTTTGTCCATGACAAATAGGCAATAATTTTTCCTGTTTGCAAGGCACATGTAGTCAAATAAGCCGACTTCACAATCATGTTCATTTGGTGATACAAATCCACTCTAAATAATTAATTTGACAGTTTAATAGCTTTTAAAAGCTCGTGCATCGATCTTTATCCTATAGAGTCTGTAAATGAAGTAGATTTTCATTCTGTTCGTTAAAAGATGGGTTTCAAATGCTAATATCCTGTTGCTATTTTAGGAGTTTACCTGTAAATTAAAGGTATAAATCAAATGAAAATTAGAAAACTAAAAATGTATTTTTAGGTCGCAAAGGAAATCAGTATCGTCTATTTTTACTCAAGCAATTTTCTCGAAGTATTCACGTAATAATCACGTGCCCTCCTTTTATGTAACCAGAGAACAGGTGCTACCTAATTAAAACTTTAAAATGCCTATGGTGCACAGAAAAAAAAATGTCTGTCGGGTTATCAAGATAATGCTGTTTGACAGAGTTAGCTTAGACCCATACAGACTATCATATTAATGATGGGGGGTCATACAGAAATTCTAAGACAAATCAGACGGAAAACTGTGTCATTTCAAGTAACGCATTGAAGTGAGGGTCCTCAGTCATTGTTGTTATTGTTGTTGATGATGTTATTGTTGTTGTTGTTGTTGTTGTTGTTGTTGATGATGATGTTATTGTTGTTGTTGATGACGATGTTATTGTTGTTGTTGTTGATGTTATTGTTGTTGTTGATGTTATTGTTGTTGTTGATGATGATGTTATTGTTGTTGTTGTTGGTGGTGGTGGTGGTGGTGCCTTAATTTTATCCACAGAGAGATTATATAACTTTATATAGGATTGTTTAATAATGAACGTTCAAGGACAAAAATAAAACACTTAGCTTATAATACCATGCGTTTACTTGTAGAAGCTTAATGTCCAAAGGGTGTTGTTGTTCTAACGACCTAACCACATGACCATGTATCAGAATAAACAAGCATAGTTTAAGCATACAAACGCATAAAATTGTAGAAATTTACTCAATTTCCATTTTCTTTCATTTTTAAATCATTTACTGAAAAGTAAATGCTACAAGAACTGTTGAAAGATGCTTAATGATCCTGGCCCGCGGCACCATGGCTGACCAATCAAGGGGTAACCTTTCGATGACGTCTCAGTAACACCGATCTTAGTCGATGTCGGGTTGCAAATTCTTTACAAAATTATTCAATACAGACTCTTTAAGTTTTGTTTATTTTCGGCCGGTTTTTTATTTTTGCTTTAGTGTAGTTAACTTATTCAGTGTATATGATGACAAAAGTTCATACGATCTTCTTGACATTTCCGGATTGAGTTATAATAGGCTACAGTGGGTGGAGAGTTTCTTGTTTCCCTGTCTAACAGTGCGGTCTTAGCTCAAGGTGATCTTTGTGTCTTTAAAATGTGAAATTTTTGTATATCAGTGAATATATCGTGTATTGAAAAAAGTATGATGATGCGCAAAAATCACCTTAAACATGCCAGTTTTTAATGTTCTATATTTTAAATACAAATGAATTGGTAATGGCGAATATTTGTTCAATGACATGATAAGATCAAGAGTTGCTGCGATCTACGTACATTTCTACCAAGCCTTAGGGTTGGATGAAGTACGAGTTGAATGCATATGATAACTGTATCCAAGTAAAGTGATTGTTTGGTCTGTGTGGGCGACCATCCTACCTGACAGGTGTTTACTCAGTGGCATGTCCCCACGGGGCAGAGGCCCCATCGTAGGATTCTACTAGTGACTGTCATTGATTCATGGATTAGATGTTTGTGGTTTTTTAAAAGTATTTCCTTTTCTTTCAATTATCATACTTGCAATACAATCTATGCTACAGTATTTTTTTCAAGTATTGACTACCGAAGATAAACATACAAATAAAACTGAACGCGGCTTGTTTAGGCCTTCATATCATAATAATAAAACACTCAGGCCTAAACGTATTGAAATTTGACAATAAACATTTTTGAGAATTTTATTAGATAAAAAAGATAGAATAAAACTTTCATGCATAAAAAACATGATACTCAATTAATTAGAAAAACAGTCAACTACACTCCTTTATTAATTAAGGTTATCATATCCAAACAGAAATGCATACAATGTAAACGTTTTCATGACAGGTAACAGTAATATTCCAAAGTATTATTTTTTTTTTCAAATTTTGAGATTTATTCACTGAATGTTGATTTTGCGAAACTTTTATTTCCGTGAATATAGCGAAATCTTACTTCGCTAGTCAGTTTCCTGCTATACAGTATGTTCGATGTTTAGTATGTAAGTATGCATCATGCAACTGCATGCAGGTATATTGTTATTTGCCAGGAAAAGCGATGAGGAGGGTAAAAAAAACCTTGTAAAATAGTCAACCTAAACCCGCTATTTGCGTTATATGAATTTTAGAACAAAAAATCCAAATATCTCGTAAACATTTTGAAAATTGTGCAAAATTAAGGTTGGAATAGTGGGTTTGAATGTAGGTTAAAATGATATCTTTGAAAAACCCTCCCACGATTTACGAGTGTCGTTGAACATTCATACATGTGGTTATTCGATTGCATAAAATCTGGCTTATTTTTGTGGCAGTTACCATTACGCAGAATTATGTCAACAGAAAATAAAGAATAAAGACAACAAAACAAAAAAGAAAAAACACATCAATCCTGTAGCTATGTTATTGACTCTCTGCACATTTTATTACAGGGTAAATATTTTTTCCAAACAATGCAAGCGAAGTGTAATGAATTGAATATTTACAGAAAAAATATTACATATTTAATCTGTGGGAAGTTCGCAGTGTATCAATGCGTCATCAGTCGTCTGATAAATAGTCAAGGTCATAGTCAAGGTCATGACCAAGATTAAAAAAATTATCTAGTCAAACGTCAATAAACAAAGGTTTGTTTCAAAAACGTTTTGAATCAATGATAACAGTTTAAAAAAGGAGAGAGAGAGAGAGAGAGAGAGAGAGAGAGAGAGAGAGAGAGTTGTATTGTCCTGTAACACTATTTTACCTATCGCATATCAATGATAATTTTAGGCAGATGCGCACAACGAAGAACATTCAGTAAAGCGGGAAATATTGCTGTAGAAAGTGACTTTTTTTTTCCTTAAATAAGGAGGCTGGGTGGTCAACAAATGACCTTTTGACCTTTTAAAGATCTACCGTTTTTAGAAACGAATTTTTAACTACATTGTATTGTTAAGTAAAGAAAAACTCCATATATTTTAGCCTTAAAATTTTAATATTTTCCTATATCTCTTTTCGATGAGACTGAAAGAGTATAAAAATGGCCACGACCATCCAGCCCCCTTAAAGTAGTAAGCAAATCAAATAACCAACATAACATATTGTTGGACAGTAAGCAAATCAAATAACCAACATAACATATTGTTGGACAGTAAGCAAATCAAATAACCAACATAACATATTGTTGGACAGTAAGCAAATCAAATAACGAGCATAACATATTGTTGGACAGTAAGCAAATCAAATAACCAACAAAACATATTGTTGGACAGTAAGCAAATCAAATAACCAACATAACATATTGTTGGACAGTAAGCAAATCAAATAACTAACATAACATATTGTTGGACAGCTTTGGAAATTTCCTTCTCATGTGTGAAATTAATATTAAGTTATATGGGTTTCCTTTTCGCTCTCTATTTTCTCTTTTTTTTTTTTTTTTTTTTTTTTGGGGGGGGGGGGGGTTCCTTTCCACGTAATGCAAATTTTACCTTAATCTTAATCTCTTACAAATGACTATTTTTCATTTGAAAACTTAAATCTGATATTAGAATTTTAATTTTCATTAGGGTTCTGAAGACGAAATGTTATCAAACATTAATATTTTCGTATATACGAATTGAAAAAAAAGATAAACGTTTTCCTTTTTTGCAATGGTTTAAACTGAAAGTGAAATATCAATAAGCCATGAATTTGTTTCATGAAACGTCGAGGAATTCTGATCAACAACCACAAGTTTACTCTGCAGTTTGTCATTCTTTCTGTATAAAATCTTGCATCATCTTAGGAAAAATGGGACGTTTTTTTATATATGTGTATATCTATGTCATTTAGATAAAACAGTCACTTTGTGTTGGTATTGAGGATGTTGTACTTAAGGGGGATCAGGACGTTGCAGTGTAAAATTTTTTGTCAATGCATGTTTTTGCTTTTTTCCACACATCAACATTAAGATGTCCTCAACCCACAACATATTTTATTTTCGCGACCTCTTTCTTGCCTTGCAAGGGAGATATTTTGATATGAATTAACCCCCTTCAGTGGCGTTATGATTTTTTTGTTTGTTGACAATTTCAATTTTTTGAAATAATAATTAAGTTGATGGAATTTACTTGCAAATTATATTAAAAAATGTTAAGAACAGAAATAATTTAAAAATTAATTAAAACATTGGCTTTTGTACATAGCAATATCATAATTTTACGAAAGTAATTGTGATAAAATCAACACTCAAATTTTGGAGTTTTTTATTCTAAATTTGAACAGAGTATGATAGCAATACTCAATGGAATTTTCTTTAAAATTTCATATATCAACCTTAGCATATATGCTTTATAACATATAAAAATTTCATGCCAACATTCTTGGCATTCAACGGAGATATAACAATAAGAAAATGGGGGGGGGCAAAATCAAAATGGAGATGTCTTCTTTACATATCAATGATTATATAGATGATTCAAACAACTTGACTTCCACAATGTTTATTACCTATTACTGTATATATTCTATTATGACTGTCATGTGATCAATAAAAGTCACGTGATCAACGTCCTGGCTCCCCTTAAGGATTCTCTATGCAACTGACCGTACTTATGTACATGTAAGAGTTGTAGCTATGCCCTGTTTCGTGATGGTCAGATTAAAATGAGTACGAGAAGGTTAAACAAGCGAACCAGTTCAACGTAAGCTCCTTATGTCTAATGCTATTGTTGTGGCACTGGAAAATCAGCGCTGTTATTGATACTGAAAATCACTATCACTCACAATCCACAAATGGTAGATTTTATTTACTTGCATGGAACGATATTTTTTATTTCGACATCAGTTAACTATAAAACAAACACAAATTTAGGAAATTGGGACTTTTTAAAAAAAATATGATTGTACAACTGTATAGTTTGATGAGATACAAATGGTTGTATAGATCTATTTATTGAGCCCCTCCCCCGTTTTACGTTTTCTCGTCCATTTTCTCTCCGGATCAGGTTGCATGTCGGGATTTGTTTGTTCAGTAATGCAAAGCTTTTTCATTGGATTGCAAGGGATCACGGAGTCCTACGGAATTGTGTTCCATATAAATTCAATTAAGTTACCATGCTCTTTGGATATTAAGAAGCTGTCACGAAGAGAGCAATTCACCAGAACCACGTACAATCTATTTAATAAAATTCCAATTACTGCTTGTTTCAAATCAAAGCGCCGCAAATTAATCCCAGCAGTAATCGATTTGCGTAATATCCAAAAACCTCGTTTATTACTCAGTTAGACACGGTAACGGCTAATGTTACTCGTTCTCTCACGTAACTTAGTAACTTATTATAGGAAATTTGTGAGTGACCTATTGTATGCTACAAGCTAAAAAAACATTCAAGATCTATTTAAGAATAAAAACATTTTTTTTCTGAAGATACTACATGTTTGATATTTGTAAATCAATTCTGGTCAAATTATACATGTTTAGTATGAATATTTAAAATTGACTCGTGTACTATGAAGAGGCAATGATCTTATTTGGACACATAATAGATACTGAGAGAGAGAGAGAGAGAGAGAGAGAGAGAGAGAGAGAGAGAGGAGAGAGATTTATGCCGAATTTTCGGAAAACGGTATCCTTCATTAACATTGAAAGTTTCCATGTACTACACAATGGATTATATTTTTAGACGCATGTGAAAAGGTCAGCTATAAGTCGGCGCTTTACTT
This sequence comes from Magallana hongkongensis, assembly GCA_016163765.1. Lineage (NCBI taxonomy): Eukaryota > Metazoa > Mollusca > Bivalvia > Ostreida > Ostreidae > Magallana > Magallana hongkongensis. The sequence continues at coordinate 61,056,400 of WFKH01007768.1, forward strand.
CCTATTCAAAGAAATATTTAGTCTTTCGAAGTTTACCTATGGCATTCAGAGTTGACTATGTCAGAATGTGACTATGAAGCGGAAGGGAAACTCAATATTTATGTGTTTGGCCAACGAATAATTCTATTTTTCTCTTTTTAATCGGATTTTATTTACTTTTGAACACCGTTATTTTTCAAAAATTCATCTTTTCATATGATATATAGAATATGTAGAAATCGTGTAAAAATCCGATATATAGTAATTACATGTATTAGTAAATCACTGGTTTGTGCGTCACCATGTCTCTTCAAGTCTGAGAAGTAGTATTTCCCAAATTCATAGAATGTTTTACATTGAAGAAGAAAGTAAGTTTAGTTATTGATTATAGTGATATTATTCTAAATATTTATCCTGTGTTTAATCTTTTAAAATATTCCCATTTCAATGAGAAGTTGAAAAACAATCATTTATTTACTTTAAGGTTATTTCATTTTCAACAGATATATCAAAATGACATGCTGTCAGTCAATTCCAATCCATTCCACATGGGCCAGGCTATGTCGTACCTGATCAACACCTTGTGGCTGGAAAAACACACCCACCTGTTGACGGATGCTAGCTTGCTGACCGATGGCTTCATTGAGGGGTTCTGGACAGGACAACTGTTCAATCTGTCCCACACCACAGTTCTACATCAAGACCACGAGGACTTCGACGAAATCTCACTCTTCTTCCACCTTAGAGATTTACGTGAAAATGGCGTCAAGCAGTTCGTAGTTCATGCCCAACCCAATCAAGTTAATCTGCTGATGCGCGCCAACCGACGGATGGAAGCCACCACTGGACGAGGGGGGTACCGGTGGTTCCTGTCCGACACCGCAATGTCGGGTAAAATTGACGACGAACTGATTCCAGTGGGCGCTCTTCGAGTCAAAATGGACCGGGACGAGAGGGCGCTAGTAGAGCACACGATAAAGAGGATCTTCGAAGAAATAAGGGGCATAAAGGACACCCCGCTGTCTGACAATACGTCCGACTGCTTCAGGTTTGTGATTGACAATTTTGTGATTTTACAAGCAAACGTTGCAGCAAATTAATATAATGTTACCATTTTAGGAGTGTCCTCCTGAAGAAATCGACCAAGAACCTGCCTCTTTACTGCGGCATCGCCCAGTATGGGATAGACAACCACTTTTGGAGAGTGCTCAATGAGAGTTACAGGGAGCTAGAGTGGATGTCGGCCGGCAAGATCTACTACAACTACAGTAAACACAGCGTGCAGTGGTACGGGAGTACTATACTCGGCCCTACCTCCCAAAGCAAACACTTCCATCGTGTGGTCACAACCCCCGCGCCACCATTTGTGTTGGTCAAAGGTCCCATCGACACAGGCGACTCCTGTTATGGAAACAAAATGTGTTACAAGGTTCTCCGAGGGAATCCTATCTATCTCGGTCCGAACACCCGTGTGGAGGATCTACAGGAAGTGGAGGCGGAGCGGTACTGCTGCAGCGGGTTCGTCATGGACATTCTGGAGAACCTAGCCACGGACCTGGCCTTCGACTATTTGGTGTACTTCAGGGACGAGAACAGCCACAACGACACTAATCCGTACGAGTCATTGCTGCACGACGTATGGAGTGGAACGGCCGATATCATAGCAGGTGCGTTGACTGTGACGTCAAATAGAAGCAAGCAACTACGTTTCACGGAGCCGTACTACTTTTCTGGGTTTGCAATGATCGTGCCGCCGCAAGAGGCATCCAAACCGTCAATGGACGCCTTTACTGCGCCGTTTGATAGTTACGTCTGGATGGCAATATTTCTAAGCGCAACAACAGCTGCTCTGGCTACCTCCTTGTTTGAATGGAACAGTCCATTTGGATTGAATCCATGGGGTAGAAAGCGACTGAAGAACTACACCCTGGGCTCGGCTTTAGTTATGGTTTACTCCGTTCTGTTTGGCCATACCGTCAGCACAAAGTCTCCTAAGTCCTGGCCTGCGAAAGTCCTTCAAAACTTCTGGGCGGGGCTCGCCATTTTCATCGTGGCTAGCTATACCGCTAACCTGGCAGCCTATTTGGCGGGAATCAATAGAGTTGATGAAATGATCAGCATCTTTCATAACACTGTAAGTACCTCCTACACTAAATATGCATTCATTAATTCACTGAAGATGCTTTACTATAAAAATATTGTTTGGATGTTACAGATGAACTCTAAACGAGTGCACGTTCTGAGATCGAGTCCCGCGGCCGACTACCTCAGGGTCATCAACAAAAATATCATCATCAGCGAGGTCCCTCCGGACGTGACGCAGCTCAACATCATCAACAACCTCAAGTACGGACATCTACATTGGTTTAAACATATCTGTTGATAGCTCAATAAGATTGGGTAGCAAACAAAGCCCTATATACCATACTAGTACCCTCACCCAAAGGGAGGAACCTCGATCATCCTTATTGGCTGGTTTACGTGAACCATGCATTATTTTTCCTTTTCTTCCTTCAGATATAAAGAGAAGAGGGAAGAAACGTGCCATCATTAAGCGGATCATTTTAAACGCTAACCAGACGTTATTTAAACTGAAAATTTGTTTCCTAGTATTTTCAGGATTTTCATTTTAAGTGATAGGCAATAACATTCTGAACAAGAAGAAATTGTTTGAAAGAAGATGGGGGAATAGATAGCGCAAATGCCTGTTTGGTTTAGTCGTTAAATACAATTTCAAATTTATTTTTTAATTTTTAATTTAATTTTAATTTCTATTTGATAATGTTATAATACAAGTTTCAGTTTGAATATTCTAACAAATGATAAGGAAAAAAATATTACCTTAAGTTTTGTTGGTATCGTACCCACAACCTAAAAAGCCTAGTTATATAACGTTACCTAATGTCTGGTGCTCTAACCACTGAGCCATTTCAGTCACAACAAAGTGCGTTGTTTAAATGCTATATGCGACATTGGCCACGGATTTACGGACTTTTACGTATTTTTTTCTAAAACGTTCAATTGTTGGGGTACAAAATAATAAATTTAATGTATAGTGGGTCATCTCTCCAAGTTTTTGCTGATTGAACTCGATTTGTTTCTCTTTAGACCTTATTTAGACTGTGACAAAAATATGGAGCACATACCCACTCTTTAACAGGTCGGGTACACTACCTTATATGGATAGCATTATTTAACATGTGACAATATAAACGTCAAACAGATTCGCCAATCCAATCAATGAGTCGCAAAGCATGACGGTCTACTACCTGTTTACGATTCAACAGACACACGTGGTTTTTGTCGATTTTATGCACAATATTTAATTGCTTGCCGGAAAATTTGTACAACTTGTTTTGTACTTTAAAAGGTAAAAAAGGAAAGATTACGTACCATAGACTTTGTTCCATGCTCACAATGAAAAATACTGTTGTTTTAATTTATATATCGTTGCTTCAAAAATCGATCAGTATCAACAGTCTGTCAATCATTCGCATACAAGTACAACCAGATTTTGGTAAGGGAAAACTGCATAATTGTTTATTAGTGACTTAATCATCGTACACCATGTTGACTATGTCCGGGAAATGAACATTGCTTTTGAAATTGCATAATTGGAAATACCGGTATAACGAACACTAATAGCACCAGCAAAACATTTTGTACGCTAAGCATTCTCATAATTGTCACTGAAAAAAATTTCAAAGCGCATTCTACTTGACTGTACTAAATTAATG
>WFKH01007768.1:61065115-61077788 GCA_016163765.1 Magallana hongkongensis
ATGAAGCGAGGCGGTATCCAAGATGGCGTCCTCCCTTGTTATTTTTCTCCGAGGTACCCACTTTATTAACGATGTTTTATTTTTTCTACACAAGCCCCTGTGGTCTGATATAAGCCGAAAACTCTCCATTCTGTCAGAGGAAGAACTAATTCTCGGCCCCACGGGCCTCGATTAGCTCTCCCTCAGAATGAACAGTTTTTGATATACACTCTTTACTTAAAAATGTGCAAGGTGTTCCGAAAAGAATTTCTCAGATTCTCCCCAAAATCCCAATAACAAGCTGTCAATTTCTTTGGGCAAAAAGACGGAATACCCGGTATGCCATTAAGAAATCTTGCAGTTTTTATTAAAAAAAATCGATTTTAATTGTTCTTTACTGATAGATATGTGTACATATTTTTAAAATATGAATGTGAACGACAACCTGGGACAGAGTACATAGCTAGAGCAGTAATTAATGGGCAAGTGAACTAAAATATACCGTGTTAATTTGCTACATGAGTATATCACAATCCAGTGGTATCTGTATATCTGTCCTTGATTATGGTTTTAGAATAACGAAATAGGAATCGAAAACGTAGTTCATTGTGTGACGATAAAAGACCATTGATTATTTTTGTACGGAAAGTGAAAACTGTGCTTCCCATTGAGCGCATTGGTTTATCAATTTTTAGAGATACTGAACTGCGTTATTAGTTGAAGATATGATTGTACTATGATAAGGTTTTACTTTTGTCAGAGACTGTATCGGACCGTGATGAGTGAACAGTTGGTGTCTCCACAGCAAACAGCGCAGGAAATGATCAGGATCGTCAAAGAGAGACGATTCGAACGCCTCTTTCTGAAGAACGAACTAAGCAAACACGTAGGGGTCCACACAATAATACATTTTTTTAAAAAAATAAATAAATAAAAGTATAAAACCTACAATATATAATTTTTGGTTTAGAAGAAAAAAGGTAACTATCCTTTATGTCCAAAGAAATACAATGTACTTTAACAGTCAGTCCTATTTTATTGTGCGTGCGTGCAGTACTCACTATGCATTATGGCAGTAATAAAGATAAACACCCCATTGCGTGAATGACATTTTGTACAATTATTTTTCATCTCACAGGGGAGAATCCAAAAGAAAGGGGTTCCGAAAGGTCTTCGTTTAATTGACATTACAGACAATTTGATCAGGTGAGTTTAGATCACGCTTCAACATTTGTCAGCGAAATGATACGAGAAATTAACTAGAAATTCTTTGTAGATTCTTCCAATTTAAATATCGGTTTATGTTACAATAAGCTTCTTGTTTCAATGTGATCACTACGGTATAGGATGTTGTCACTACGGTATAGGAATTTTTTCTTTGATTGACCCAACTCTGTTTTTCGTTCGCTCAGATCAAAAAAAGAGGAATCACAAATATTTGCAACGTCTTCCTCTGGTAAGATTTTTACAATTCAAAAACATTCATATGACGACGATGATGACAGCGAAGATTCCATGAGTGAAGTCAGTGATTACGTAACAGGCGACGAACAGGATATTCAAATTTCATTTGAAGACATTGAAAACGCAACAGTTTTGTCAGATATATCGGAAGTACCAATCAACAACCAAAGAAAGGCTCCGACAAACAGTCCGCATGTAACACGGTCAATGTCGGAAAAGGTCATAGGTCAATTTATACGTCATAACCCACGTGTTCGTTACTGTTCTGACTCAGTGGACAGTGGCTTCTCATTTAAATCATCAAATAAACGAAACAAGTCTTGCCCAAGTTTTCAGAAACGTTTAACAAAAGAGAAAGAGAACAAACGGAGAGTATTAGAAGAGGATGAAATTGAAATGGTGGACATGAGTCACATGGCAGAACGGCCGGAGAAAACCCAACTGATTCACAAATCAAAGCGAGGAGCTAACCTCGGCCGTGCGTTCACGTTTTACGGAAAGTCTATGAAGGACAACCGTCTGAAGTCGTCCATTAGGAAGCACGCCATGGCGACGCGCCGACACTCCGAGTCAGTGTTTGACGACTGCGCAGTGGACGCTCTCTCCAAGGAGGACCTGATGGTTTTATGGAAGAAATCGGAAATCGAGCTACAGACCAGTCTTAACCGAGTGACCCAAGAAAACGCTCACTTAAAGCGACTTCTGCGTGTTGTGGAAGTGTCAGAGAAAGCACCGCAAGAAGAGGCTCAAGACAGGGAGACGGTTCACCTGACGGCCACCCCACTGTAGAAGGTGTCATCTACATCCCAATAGTGTCCAGAACCTGCCGCCACTCTATAACAGGGCGTCATCTCCAGACACCGGCCGCTCTGCATGTTGCAATATATGTAGCTTAGGTCATACCGGTCAACAGCAGCTAGAGACAGTCATCTTGACTATAGTGTACAACATTTAGATGTCATCGTAGAATAGTCAGCTGCTGACAGTCCTAACATGCACAATCTGTAAAGGAAGCACTTCTATTTAGAATGATGATGTAATTGATTTTCTTCACTTCTGTAAAATACCTAAAGGAGTAGACTGTGTTATACAGTTAATTTATGGCTGACTGTACTTGTTTTATGCAAACTTGTTCCTTTGTTGAAACCTCATGGATACCTGTAAATCAAAACTTTAAAAGGTTCAACCGTGGTTATGACATTTTGATACAATTTATTTTCTTTATAAAAAAAAACTTGTATTAGATTTTCAGTAAATCATGACGTCATCTTGTTACAGGACTTTGTGATAGCATGATGTGTGGTGTATATGGTTTTTTCTATATGAATAAAAGTTCATAAAACAATCAAGACCAATTGTGAAGTTATTTCTCTGCAGATGAATAGAAGGATTTTCTGAGTAACAAAACACTTCTCGAATTACTTATCATATTTCCTTACGTGTACAGGTCTACACTTGAGGATTTCATTCAAGATGATACAAGATACCACTACTATGAATGTGCAACTGATTGAAAATCTATTGACACCCCCCCCCACCCCTTTCCAGGTTATAAAAAAATCACATTGAGCAATATTTCGGGTTAAACTGCCGTGCCCTTTATAGGCCGTTTTCTGGTTAAACTGCCGTATCCTTTATAGGCCGTTTTCGCAGTTTTGACAGGGATTTCTTGAGTTCTATATTTTCCCTTAATGTGTTCTGTAATAAATAGTTCAACTGTAGCTCTGAGGATTTCCACAGGTGTAGTAACTCTTGCTTACTCATGCTAGCCACATTCAGAGGCTGCGCGGTGGTGTGGTTTAGTGCATGGAGACCTCGAGTCTGAGCTTTATTGTGTTCTCGTGGAGAGCTTTGCATAGAATGTGGACGATAACGCTCACTGCTCGAGGAATGTGCAGATCTACTAGAGTGTCCTCTGTTTCTATCCCAGGTAAGTAAACCACTTTTTTCATCATCACTCTCATCGTCAGAATAACACTGTCTGTTTTTGGCGAAAGAAGCACTTCTGTCTTTCGATGATAATTGATCTGAGACCTGAGACACTTCACAGAAAGATGGAACGTTTTCACCTCCGTAACAGGCTGCCTTGTTTTCACCCCTGTAACAGGCCCCTAACGTCTCATCACTAGCTGTACCACTGCTACAGCCTGACTCACACCGGCCAAGTAAATGTTGTCTCTCATATGAAGAATGCACGTCACGTTTATCACAATATTCGAGTTCCTGGTTATCGTCTGCTGCAAGTTTACCAGGAACATACCACATATCGTACTTGCTATCAGACGCCTGAATATCACACAAATCTTCCAGACCCCGCAGTGTCTGGATGTCGTCTGCTTCGCTTTCGTTACACTCTTCGCCGCTGTCGTCGTAATCCCTTAACGAATCAACCTTGGGAAGAGAATGTTGGTACTGAGACCGCAAAGCTTCCAAGTTTACGCAGTTGCTAAGGTTACGAAGAGAGAGGCGAGTGATATCAACGGGCTCATCTGGTGAGTCATCAGGAAACAAGCTGGTAGATTTCATCTCGTTCACCCTGTAATAGTTTGAGTAAATTTATCACCAGATTATTTAATGAAAATAATATACATGTATATGATAATGCAAAAATGTAGTAAAACTAAAAGTTTACCACTTTGCTTTCTCCACGATGTCTAAAAAGTTTCGATTGATTCGCTTTGTTTTCGCCATGTCTGCAAGCTTGTTTTTCTAAACAAAATCGAACCAGATACATTGTCAACAAATGGGTGTCGTCGAAAAGGAAAATAAATAACCAAACTTATTTGACGACAATGAACATACCCTGATAGTGCTCTTCATGAACAATCTGGAGAAGTCGCCTTTCTTGACAATCCCTAACATCTCCTTGGCAGACTCCTGGGCAGAAATCAAAACTGCACTGTTTATGCACCTATGGAGTCTCTGGAAAAAAGAGAAAACGTTTCTTCCACATCATTTCGAAATATACCTATATTTTGTACTTTTTAACGGGTAGATGGGGCGGAATGTACTCAAATTCAAATTATAACTAGATAAGAAAGATTTCATCAAAAAGTAAATGTTCAAACCTGACTGAAAAACATGACATTGAGGCTTTTCCAGAAGCTGTCGTCTGGTCGTCTCCGGCAGATTGGCAGGAGGAATTTAAACACGAGATGTTCAACGAGAACCAACAGTATGCAGCAGACGATGGCGACGGAGAGGAGAGCGAACAGACCGCTGTGATGGAAGACGGTCAGACTGAAGCGCTGCTGGTTAATGCCCTGGTTAAAACATTTCTCCTCGTCAAAGTGAATGTCGATCAGATTTTCCAGGTACCCGGACTCGTGGTAGTGCTTGATCTTCTCCGAAACTGGTTTCTAAACATGAAAAATTTTTCGCCTTTATTCGTTTCACTACTATAAACGCATCTGACTTCTTAACAGTTGGAAGCTTTTGGCTGTATACAGGCCTCGCCTCTGTGGATGTACAACTTACATCGACATTGTTTATATCTTTATCTTCTTACCTGGAGCGGCGAATCTTTAGGAAAGCCTATTCCATATTCATCCTCGCCAAAAGACTGGGGGACGATATACAAATTACAGTTTGGATCCAGTTTCACACGTGCATAATCCAGAATTGGATAATCTCCTAGGTAGGCGTCGATGTTACCATTTCTGAAAACAAAATGATTAGTAAATGTTTTGGTCATCCAACAAATTTGCATATAAAAAAAATATAGATGACTAATATGCATACCTACATCAACATATTGATAGCATCGTTTGTCGTGGGCACGAGATATTGCTGACTCCTTTGATAAAGCTCTTTGTTGACGTTGCTAGTCAGGGCCTCTACGGCGCTTCCTCCAAGTACTCCAACTCTAATTTCCATCAGCTGGAACAGAAAAAAGCGCAAGCTTTGAAATTCACGAAACAGCATGCATAGTATGTTCTTATCGAATCTTAACTCAGTTCTATCAACGTTAGGTTATCTATTCTGACCAAATTAGATGTTTTTTCACCGATTGATGTACATATGTATTATTTTCCTCTTATATATACTCACTCTTGAGTCAAACACGCTATTATAATCAATCCCATTGTGTTTTCCTGCCAGAAAGGCGGCTAAGTTGGCTGTGTAGCTTGCGATGATGAAGATGCATGCAGACGCCCAGAAATTCTGAAGAACTTTACTCGGCCAAGATTTCGGAGATTTCGTACTAACCGTGTGTCCAAAAAGCAGCGAGTAGACCATGGTCATGCCCGATCCTATGGTGTAGTTTTGTTTTCGTTTTCTGCCCCAGGGATTCAAGCCAAACGGGCTGTTCCATTCAAACATGGACATGCCCAAGGCAGATAAACTGGCACTGACAAATATAGTGCACCAAACTTCAGGAGAAAAGGGCTCTAGAAAGGCGTACATGTAGGTCTTCTGGCTCTGCTGAGTATATAGGACTGTAAAACGTGAAAAGTAGTACGGGTAGGAAAAATCAATGGCGCGCAGTCTATTTCCGGTGATACTAAATGCTGCTATGGCCATGTGGGCGATGCCATTGGTCAGGTCTCTCATCATCCCATCCCATGTACCGTTTTCCTCTTTCCCGTAAGTTGTATCGTGAACAATATATAACACGTATTCAAATTCCAGATCGGACGCAAGTTTATTCAACAGGTCTATTGCAAAACCACGACAGCACTTGAGCTGGAAGCTGGAAGAGTCGTTGATGTTTTCGTAATTCTGTAAGACATTCAACGTCTGATTTTCGTCAGACACCAGGATCTGGATACAGGGTGTGCTCTGGATGCATTGATTTGAATCCTCTATCCCATTCTCTACCATCACAAACGGTTTGACTGGGTTTGTCACAACGCGGTATCGAACCCGTCCATTCCGTATATCCAAGTCTGGCTCAGAGGGCCATAGAATTCCGCGGGGACGGGCAATTTCCCCGTGGACGTACCCAACGTCTTCCCAGATAGACCGACCAACCATGTCTTTCAGTGCCTTTACCCTGAAGTTTTTGTTTGCGAGGTATCCATCAGAGTTAAATTCAAACTTCATTGAGAAGCCTTGGTAAACCTTCTCTTGAAAGTGTCTGGAAGGTAATAAAACCAATTATTTAAATATATTGTGTCTTTGAGATCTGTTTTTTGACATGCAATAACGATCACGCTCTTTAGATTAACCTTTATCAAATCATTGGGGTTTTCAATATTAATTGAAATAAAGGGATGTATATTGACTGTAATATGACGCTAGTTTTGAAGTTAAGAGTTTTGATGGAGCTGATGGTTACAATAGATTGCCTGTCATACAGACAATTTATCATTGATACAGATATGCCAGCCACAATCGTACCCGTGAGAGTCGATTTGTCGCTGATTTGGGAACGCTGGACTAATAAATGACATAATGCGGTTACTGACTGAAAACATTTCAATCATGGTAACTATTAAACACTATCTGAAGGTTAAATGCAGCATCTATCACTTCTGACTCATTCATGTAAGCGTGCCAATGGTCCCTGTTTAATCAGGGGCGACTTTTCATAAGAATATTACCGATAGAGCTTCAGTCCAGTTGTATGGTGACGATAGGCCCCGTTCATACAGGATTGTCCAACACCACGTGACAATTTGTCATCACGTGGTGCGCTTTGTATTGCCGAATTTAAGTACGAGACACTGTCTGATATTAGGTCATCCAATGACTTCACAGAATCTGGCACCATAACAAGAGAGCCAATCGGATACAATTTGATCAATAAAGTATTTTGTGTGTACCCTTTTTCTGTAATAAACCATCTTACTTTCTTGGACGTATTGCACGGCAGTGACGTAAAAATTGACACTGCCATCGCAGGATTGAGGTGAAGAAGAACTATTGTGTCTTCTGCCAAATGATTGCACAACTGCCTTTGTAACCCCTCGGGAGTCATTTTCTTACTAACAACAAGTAGAGAGATGGTCCAAAGCTCTGTATGGTTTAGTGAAATCACTTCTCCAAAGAACCTATCATAAAGCGCGGTGTCTTCAACGATGATTAGAAACCGGAACCAGAAATTCGTCTTGAAGAACGTCAGCACCGCCCTAGCCGTCTCTTGATAGGAATGTCCGAGGACTAACAATAATTTGTTCTCTTTCTGGAAATAAATCATATCCACAATTAAAATATTCTGGTTTGGAAATATTGTAATTATAAGTTATGTCTACGTTGAATCTACATATATACAAGAGAGACAAGAACATGACTCATGTCTTTAAATGGTCGCCTAACTTTATTTCGTGGTTTTTAAATTGTAGATAAGCATTCTTATTTGTTGTTACCAGATGAATCAATAGTCATTAATACCAAATTCTCGCCAGCTGTCAAAAAAAATCTTATTAATAATGTATTGCGAATTCATATTCTGAGTGTCTCCCGGGGGGTTTTACGATTAACGTCACACTTTCCTTCTCGAAATTATAAAGAAGTATCTTGATTAATTCAGAAGGCTTGTAAATGGGTGACTGAGTCAGCAATTTAATGGAAGAAAACACACCGAGCACTCAGAGCCAATGTTCTCATCTTTTTGGAAAATGAATATTTGGATTTAGTTTTCTGAATAATTGTATTGCCCTCATTCCATCCCCCATCCCCCATCCCCCACCCAAAAAAGCTTTCCGAGGCTTATGGGAAGACCTAACTATAGAACTTGTGGAGTGAAGATGAGAATGGAGATAGAATCGATTTAAGAAGGATTTTTTTTATTCTTAATCACGTCAATTATACGTAGAAATCGTTGTAATGGATGACAGATAGCTGTCTTTGAAATTGGTAAGCTCTTTGGAAACAAGAACTTAAGGGGGGGCTGACAAAATAAAGAAATGCTTGCTACAAGCTGCGGAGAAATAAATCCGCGATCGATGAAGAAATATCTCGTTAAAGAAACTATGATCATTTATTTCAAGCAGGAAATGATTTGTTCAACAAGCTGTGTGATCTTGGTTCCGATCTGATGAATGTAACGTTCATTGACCTAATGTCTCCTATTTTCTCAGTATTTTACGGCATTTCCACTTATTTTTGTACTTATTTAAATTAGATATCATGAAACTAACGGTCAAATTTTGGTTAGGGTTAATATCAGTGAGTTGTATATTAAATACAAATTTACGGGTACTTCATTAAGCTACGTAACGCTGCAAATCTAACGTAGCGATTACACCCAGAAGGGGCGTCGACACAGAGGAGGATAATCTCGCAAAGGTTTACCTGGAATTTACAATAAAGATTGAAGTTATTCATCCATATTTATGATCTTTTGATATCTGAAGATAACTAGTATTTCAGATCCACCCGGTTAAGATAGACTACATGGTGCACTTTTGAACCTTCATTTTATGTTTACACTTATGATCCTTGGTTTTATGTTAAAATATGGCCCTTGGTTTCATGTTACAATTTTCACCCTTGGTTTCATGTTACAATTTTCACCCTTGGTTTTATGTTACAATTTTGACCCTTGGTTTTATGTTACAATTTTAACCCTTGGGTTCATGTTACACTTATGATGGCAATATATGGCAAAAAGTCCAAGATTTCTTCTTTCACATGATCCCTCTTTATACTCAACAATTTTCAACATTATCATCCGAGTACTTTTTATGTCGTTTGCAATGAAAAATCGCCGTAGACTTTTGATTTTTGGTTGTGTTTTGAAACCTGAGGGGCGTTCAAAACAGAAAAACTGCAATTTTTTCATACTAGTAGATGAATGTAGCTCGAGCACAAATGTATTTATGATTATTGAAATATTAAGCAAAAAGTGGTGGAAGCAGAAACTGGGGACGGGGTAAAGATATAGCTCGGTATTAGATTTCCACTGTTAACGGTCAATCGCTTGTCTACGATCCTTTTCTGATTATATAATGGATAAATGGTGTCGCAAGATTGCGTTCATACATGCAGTTAGATACCTAACACCTCGATATGTGACTTGCTATAGATGTATAGCATGTACTGGTTTTGGAAATCATAACACAATTTTAATTAACAAATATTTAGATCAATAAAAGTTTGAAGTGTTGAGGATAGGATAATTAGGGTAGTAAAGGATAGGAAAGTTCGGCTTATGTCAGATTCTCTACCTTGTTATTTTTTAAGAATTATTATAAAATATGAACTATATAGAAGGTAAAATATGATCTATTTACTTAAAATATAGATCTTGATCAACGATATACAAACAGACCCCAGTGATGCCGTGTCAATAGATAACGACCGCCAAAATAAATAAGACTTTGGCAAGCCCAATACATCTACAGCACCGAGAATCCAATTCTCCATCTCCTCAGACGCCGATTAGGTCCCATTTACTCTGACTTATTGTGCAAGACCTCGTACAGAATCGGTATCATGTGAGCGCTTTTCTCTGCGTTCAGACTCCTCTTCCAGTTATGACTGATGAAGACATTGATCGTAGCTAATGTCCGAGTTTGCGCTACGTGCTCATACTTCTAAATAGACATATTAATTATAATGTAGCTTAAATGATCTCAGCAAATTCATCATCATGGGATTTCTCTTCCATGTTCCTTCTCTCAGGGGGACGCTCTACTGGATAATGTTCCGTAATCTTGACCTGTCCGCGACCCTACCCTCTCTTGTTGAATAAACGAAAGCTCGTCCAATGTCTCACAATAAGATTTCAGATGAAGTACATCATAATCAAAATAAAATCACTGTTTTAGAATTTTTTTAAATTTTAAAATATTTGACCATGAAATGCAATTCAACAAATCTTATTGGAGGGTTTCAAACTCGGTATGACTTGCAGATCAGTAGCCTACGTTTTAACCTTTTGTGCTGCGCTGATGGACATTAAACGTGTGTCAGAAAGATGGTTGTTTTCTTACAATTAGGACAGTACATCACAAAGTATATTTCCCCTTTTGTTTGCACTGGAAATCTGCGACATTCAATGTTCAATAACACTCCAAACCTGATCACGGTGTATGAGCACAAGTAAACGTCATCACGCGTTTTGAATAGATATACTATTGTTTGATTTATAAAAACGTTCAAACGTACCTACCCAATTTGGTATGTACTTTTAAAAACTATCGTTAAATCATATATATTTACATTCAGTGTACATTTCCCCTTATGTTTGCATTGGAAATCTGCGACGTTCAATTTCCTGTGAATACACTTAGCCTATTTATGCGTCATGAGCACAAATATAAACGTCATCACGCGTTTTGAGTATATTTATTATTGTAAGATTAAATGAAACTTTCAAACTTACTTAACCAATTTGGTATGTACTTATGAAAAATAATCATATCTACTAGAAAATAAAAAAAAAATTTCTCTACAATGTTTCTGGCACTATATTATAGTCGTGGAAGCGAACTAAATAACATCCCTGACTAAGAGCGTATATAATGGCTTACAAGCGACGATACACAAATACTTCATACCAGTAAACATCAATATGAATATACGAGGGTTGTTCGGAAATTATTGAGACAACTCGAATATTTCCCTTTCTAAGTGACGAATTTTGGTGAAAATTGGCATAAACATTGAAGAAACCCCAACAAATAATTAAACAAATTAATATTCAAGAATATTTAATATTTTGTTTACTACGGTAGATAAACAAGTCGGTGGTCGGGGTACCTGGCGCAGGCATAAACTCGGAGATTAAAAATCTTAAACATCTACTTTCTAAGTGTGCGTAGAATTACAGTTAATGATAAAAGAAATCAAATTAAATATGTTCATTTTGCGATATTATGCGACTAACTTTTGATTAATTTTCACTAATGTTCGAGTTGAAATACGGATATGGCACATTTATATTTACCAAGCAATAGATATATGACCACGACTTTACGTTGAATTTTGACGTCAAGACGGCGCAGCGAATATAAATTAAACTGGTGGAAATCTCAGAAGAAGATCTTTTAAGGCAACGCATTTGCTTAAACCAAACCTATACGATGACAAGAGATAAAGAGCTTCAGTTCATCATATTTTTTTCACTGATTGTTTAACTAGAATTAAGACAAAGGGACTAAATATCAAGTACTGTTTACACACTAACTGTTGTCAACAGTTCTAAAATATGTACAATATGACTGCAGGAGACATTCACAGTAATTTGACTTTCGGGTAAAAAGAACTCGAATTTTTTTCCACAAAAAAATCAAGAATGAGAGAAAATGTAAATGATGACATCTTGAAATGAAAACAAAAGATGAGAAATAAAGAATAATTCTTATTTCCGTTCGTTTGTAAGGTGTTTAAAACACAGGAGCAATGAGAAGCGTTAAAATGACGTTGCGCAAAGTTTGCGGTTGCGCCGGGACACTGAACGAAGGTACGTTGATCAGCTTACCAGGAATGATCTATTCATGCCATGGACAAGAAACTTTTCATATTGATAAACTCTATCCTGATTTACATTTTGGTAAAATTTCAAGGGTTTATCTTTTTTCCTAAAAGAATAAGAGAAAATGTCTCAATAATTTCCGAACAACTCTCGTAAATATAAGCATTGAATGCTTATTTTTGGATGTCGTCGGTCGTATAACATACCAAGGCTGTGCAGACAAATTATTATAACGCGCGGTATTCAATTTGTCTGCACAGCCTTGGTGTGTTATAGGAATTAGGTGTTATAAATTATCATACCGCGCTAACAATCAAATGCGTCTAAAACAAGAACTTTAAAGTTGTCTTTATCGTTAAAAAAAAAATAATAATAACATACGCCTTTGCATGAACATAAATTTTTCCAATTTAATTTTCTAAAAAAATGCAATTAAACCGAATCGCAACACGTCGTTATTAACCCTTTCACGATCGATTCGGTCAAATTTTACCGGTAAGCCATTTTTTTCATTTTTATTATAGCATCGTTTATAGTTTACGGATTTTAAGTCTATTGCATAAAGGATCAAAATATAAGGACGACGGACCCAATTCAAGATTTCGCACTTCTGCGCAGATTCCGCGCATAGGCTATGAATATGACTGTCGTAATTACTTATATCAGAATAAGAGAAAATAATAAAATCTTCATTCTACTAAACATAATTTGTGATACCAAAATATTTCTAGATGAAGAAAAATTAAGAAGAAAGAATTAGTCCGAATTTCCTCTGTTTGCGACAAGTCCGTTATATTTCTACGGTTAATAAATCATTAAATGCACAAAGGCAGTTTATAGTCTTATAATCTGGTAGATATTGAA
>WFKH01007768.1:61108613-61118788 GCA_016163765.1 Magallana hongkongensis
GCATCAGATTTTTTGTTCTTGATGCATATAGTACAAAACATTTTATTGTCCCTAAATTCTAACCAAGACCAAATTCGTAACCACCTATCTTGAAAAGGTCTTTCTTCTTTCGTTTCTTTTTTTTCTTTACAACTTTCCGTTTCATGTTTCCCTTGTGTCTGTTCCGCTTCGTCTTCCATCTGACATGCATAGAAACTATTAACCTTTGGCTGTTTTGGATCTATTTTTAACCTTTTCTTTGGGGGCATACTTCACGGTCTATTTCCACCAACGTGGCAAATGACCTTGTTTAAGATCATGCATAAATGAGAGGAGACGTTGTATTGGTTGTTTATTTCGATTTTAACCAATGAGATTTGATGTTTTAAAACAAATGTAAATACGACGATTAGGTAAGTCGTACATAGTATATTTCCAGCGGACATCGCTAAAACTCATGTTACCGATGAGAAATTTGAATGCGCACTTCGGCTCTTAGGATAATTAAATGCGCCATTTTTTTACTTAAATGCGATTATGGCGTGTGGCGCGGGTCCTTCCCAATCACTGCATTTTATTGTCGTATAGCTGACTTTCTTGCTAATAAACATAGATAAAACAAATTGCATTCCAACAATAAGAGTTCTTTTGGTTCATGAGTCATCGACTTGTGAATTCGACTCATGTACTTACAATTTTGAGGAATCATTGTGAAGTCGTACCCAAACAGACTCGTAATCAAATGGTCTGGTCGTACTCAAAACTTTGTGGTCCACTTGTACCCAAACATTTGATTGAAACTTCACTAGTCGACTCGTACCCACAAACAATATATCTATATTATTATGATAAGAAAATAAAATTCATGTTTTTTAAAAAAAATACTTACATACTTGTCAAAAATCAAAACTACTATAATAATTATATTTTTCAAGAATGTGACGAAAAAAATGGTTCTAAACAATGATATGTGGATTGTAAATATAAATTTAAAGATGAGCTGATTAGCTTAGGTTTAGATAAAATTACAAATAATTTAGAAATTATGATATAATTGAATGTAGAATTTTGGATATCTTCAAAGTTTAATGTCGTCTCCTTTAAGTTCGCCAATGAGTTTCCTATACCAACATTTCATAGACAATTTCTGAAAAGACCGACTAATTTTATTGCAAAATTTATAGATTTGTCTCACTCTTTGAAGGCAGGCATAATAATATAATTGATTGAAGTCAATTTTTTAAAAATAACATTATACACACAGTGATCATACCTGTGAAAGTATTACTGTAAATTTACATACAAAATTTGTATTATTGTTATACATATAAAATTTCTGTGGGTACGAGTCGACTAGTCAAGTTGTAATCAAATGTTTGGGTACATGTGGACCATAGAGTTTTAGGTACCGGTACGTCCGGACTATTTGATTACGAGTCTGTTTGGGTACAAGTCAGTTTGGGTACAAGTTGACTGTAATTCCAGTTTTTACTCATGATCTTACGATTTGGTGCAGATGTCTACAGCATCATCAACTATCTTCTTTACATTTAACAACTTAGCTCCTCTCCACACACCATCTACAATATTAGAGTACATGCATGTAGTCAGGCAGTAAAACATGTATCAACAAACCCTTTCCGTAGTTCCTTGGAGATGCAAAGAGAGTTTTTGTCTTGAATTGAACCAGTGAAATTTACAGGTTTTGTATGAGCAGATGGGAAATTTTAAAGAGACTGCATTGAAAAAACTTAAACCACAATGTTTCCTAAATTTTTAACCTCAAGTCTTACCAGCAGTGATAACTACGTGACACTTGGCATCAAGGATTCTACCGGCCAGTGAGTCAGAGGAATAGCCAGCAAACTGAAACATACAAATATCCATCACTCTAAATGGCATGAAGCTTGTTGCAATAATCTTACCAAAAACCATTTTACTTAATCATCACTAGTCAAACATTTGTTGAATTCAAAATTACTCTGGTCTACACCTGAATTAGTGTGTGACCTCTTTGTTGTAGATTTGTTTTCTGCTCTGAATAGTACTCACAATGATGGAGTGAACAGCTCCGATCCTAGCACATGCCAACATAGCAACAATAAGTTCTAATATCATGGGCATATAGATGGCTACTCGGTCTCCCTTCTGTATACCTGTCAAACCAAAAGCTCAGTTTAACTTGTTCACACGGTCAGAACAGAGAGAAAAGTATCGGGCGTTGACTGATAGTTGACTGTGAGCCTGGGGGGTACATACCAATCTTTTTCAGAACGTTGGAGAATTTGCAGACCTCTTCCAGAAGCTTCTTAAAGGTGATGGAACCCTGGTCATTGGGATTGTTGCCTTCCCTGTGAAATACATTGTTTATTATAGTTAATCGCTGCAACACAGATAGCGATGTAACTGATGTTTAAGCTGAGTCTTCTACGTCTTCTGTTTCTATGCATCATTATACAATAAATCATCTGTATGAGTCCTATTTATTTTCAATTAAAATATACAGACACACATACATCTCACATGTTTATTTGAATACAGGTGAATCTCGATAACTCGAACTTCAGGGGACCATGATTAAACTTTGAGAGATCAAGAGTTCGAGAGATCGAAAGTTAAAAATATTCCGGAAATTTTTGTTCCGGTCATTTTGCTTCTAAAATTACAGTAGCCGGAAGTTTATATTTATAACATGGAAGGATAGTCTAACATGGTTTCATTCGTATTCTCTGCTACATTACTTCAATTTAAACAATACAGAACTTAGTTGTTTATAAAGTGGTTTTTTAACTTTGAAAACTTTGAAGTATTTCATATTTTCAGAATCACAGAATATTTTAAAAAAGAGCGGTTTAATTTACCGTAATCTCACAAGTTGTTGAAATTAATAGATCAGTTACAAATTACCTATCTACCTTTTGAAGGAAGCAAGGGGTCGTGTCACTTACGTAATCAACCATAAACACTACCAAGCTAGCCCCACGCGTTCACTCGACCATCCAGGTAAGGTCCACGCGGAGCTATAATTATACGCTTGACCGGTCGCGTGTGTACACAGCAACCACTTCGAGTTATCAAGAGTGAAAAACAATGAAATATGTATAACGGGACCCCAGGTTTTACTTCGAGAGATCAAGAACTTCGAGAGATCAAGAGTAAATTTGCTTAGTTATATAGAGAAAAAAATCGGGACCGTGATTTCACTTCGAGAGATCAAGAACTTCGAGAGATCGAAGTTCGAGCCATCGAGTGTCACCTTTATATAGTATGCACAAAACCCATTCTGACATCTTTATGAAGTAATATCAATATTTTATTGAATGAAATATTCAGACAAAGATGTTACACATTTTAATCCAACATTAATCATTATAATTTCAAATTTTGAAACGTAAGTCAACATACTACATAAGATAAAGACATTGGTGTGAAACAACATATAACAGATAAAATTTGTTATCTTTATAAGCCCTTTAACTGGGTCATTAGATTTTAAACAATATTTCTCTCTCTTGAGAATGCTAACAACCTTTTATCTGCTTAACATCTTATGACAAGGTTTTTAAAATTATTATTTATTATCAAAGAATGTATGTTTGTTCGCCCTAAAATGTGTACGCCCTTGGCGCCGTTCGCCCTAGTTTCCATTCGCCCTTGATTCCGTTCGCCTTATTTTAATACAGGATTAATGTGGTTGTATATTTTTGTATTCTGACCATTTTAAACATTATGAAGAAATATATAATTATACAAAACAGCACTATTATAGAACCTTTACATAATAATAACCAATTGACTGACCTGATAACGATACGATGACTTATTGTGAATTAATAATTAAATTATGGTTGACAGTAGACCAATAAGAAGAAAAAGTTATTGGAAGTAAAGCAAGTTTAACTTAATATATAAAAGTAAAATTAATTTATCATTAATTTCACAAAGTTAAGAGTAAATAAAATAGATCTTAAATGATGTGGTTAATGAACGAGGTTTAGGTGGAGCGAACAAGGTTTAGGGCGAACGATAATTAGAGCGAACGACTCTAAGCGAACGGACTCAGGCGAACAGGTAGATAGGACAATGAACCCGATACCATTATCATACCTCGCCAATACTCACCAGTAGAAGGCGATCTTATCCCCCATGCCCCTGTCTATGTTACGATCTAAGGCGTTATAGCATATATTGGTCTGCGCTCCGTCCATCCACTTAATGAATATGGGGCCCTTGTTGCAATCAAAGTTATACTGGAGGAATTCCCCGGTCGGGGGAGACTTCCAAAAGAATTGTTTTGAGATTTCATCCCAGAAGCCGGCGGGGTCCTGGATGGAGCGCTGGTACATGTCCTTGTACTGCTCAAACGACGACACGTGCGCGCCCCGCTGTATCCTCTCCAGTGGAGGGTACAGGTCCGAGTGTCCGTTGTCCATGGTAAACTGTCAGAATTTGTCCGTTTTGCTATTAGTGTTATTGTTCCTCTTAGAAATGAAAGTGGAAAAGGTGACGCCACGGAGGCAAGTCAAGTCGTACATTATCACATTCGTAGTTCGTGTTCAAGAAATACATTTTCCTTTCATTGCAAAATTGACAAACTATCCTTTTTTCGTATTGTAAATTTTAAATATTTAGTTCTTTTATACCAAGGGTCAATGCATACAAATTTATATTGTAAATATGGTGAATAGAGAAAAATTTGATTGGGTCCTTATGGACATTGAATTAAATGGATCAAATTCCAATGCTAAGCCTTTTGATTTTCTCACTTCAAGTGAAATACTGAGGGAAAACATTTCCATCATTACAATAAAAAACTGTTTAATCTTAATTCTAAGCAAAGATTTAAAAAAAATTGAGACAAAATAGCACTTAATTTACTAGTATAATTCTTTAATTAAGTTATTGCAACAATTCAAAAATATGCATGTGTATAAATCACAAATCCTTGTACAATAAAACAAAAGCAGGCCTTAACAACCCTCCCAATGTCTGGGGTCTAGCAAGCAGTTCATTAATGGATTTGGACAAAGTTCTTTATAACCCCAATCATGACTATAAGAGTGGGTTCGTGACCTCTGATGTTGGGAGGGCCGGTGACCGTTATAATCTCTACACACTGAGCACCAGCTACTTGACTATAAATAAAGCCAAAACAACCACATTGTATTTAAGATATATATAGAAAATTCTAATTTACTGGTATAATTTAGCATAAAAAACCTTAAGTACAACTTATATCACTAGATCCCTGAGATCTGGCTCCAATATAAAAATAAGACAGACTACAATCAAAATTTTAAATTAAAATAGATTCATTGATTAGATTCAGTGATTAGATGTTTCCCCTGTAGGTTTGCATACCTATAAATGCTAGAAAAAAGTAACCATCTAAACTTTACGATCCAAGTAAATTAAACAATTAAAATTTGAAAAATCTATTTATTAGGTACATAATTAAGTTTATTATTTTCAGTTTATGGTGTTGGAGCCAGGTGGAGATGAATAAATAAACACCACCTGTTGTGATATTGCTAACCCAATACATTTGGAATGTTTTACATCTCTGAGACACATCATAACAAAAATACATACAATTTATAACCCCAGACTCTTTTCATGATGAAAGGAAACAACAGAGAAAAAGTTTGTCTCTACACATACACTAAAAGCTGAAAATCAAATAAAATTCTCTTTGTTAATCAGTTCATGCCTATGGAAATAATAGTTGCTGGCATTGCCAAAAATTACATACATACATGTTTATGTAAAACTTAAATAAAAACACAAAGAATGAGTAAAACGTAAGCGCTTTCATTTTTACATGTTCATACGTACATAATTTATATACTGTACACAGGGAAATATTTGCCCCTGTTTTATTTTCGCTCCTTTTGCCATTCTTGTCAGCGGGCAAATTTAAGACGAGACGAATTTTATTGTCTCAGATTATCTCTCTTTAAAGACAACTGTGTCTGGGCGAATTCAAGATGCGGCGAAAGTGTTTGCAAGTGAAGATGGGCGAAAATTACACGGGGCGAAAATAACCCTGTATCCAGTAGTTACAAAGAAACATGGTACATCAGATTCATATATTGGGTTTTTACAGCATATTCTACCATTTTGTATAATATTATTTCCTCTGGTGAAGAAATCATATGATATCATGCATTCACATGATTCTTGCACAGAATACAAGTTCAAACTCTCATTCTTGCATTAAAATTTTTTAAATATAAATACCAGTATGAAAAAATATGGCCCCATGCATGTTTATAATGCATTCTGTACTAAAGCTCTGTCCGAAATTTTATATAGTTTTACATGAAAATATATTGAATAACCTCTTTCAGATATATTCTCAGACACAAGTACATGTACATCCAAATCATGGTATCAATCACAGATATTAACATCAAAATCAGTTCCTGCTATTCACAACATGATGGAGTCTGGGATTGTACCTAATGTTTTGAGTTTTTGCATGTTTTATCTGTGAGCCATATTTCCTTTGTATCCAGTTCCGTTTGTCCTTGCGATGTCGCTCCTCCGTGGATTGTTGCAGAGTCTGGAAGAACTCAGACATTGTGTCAGGCCTATACTTCTGGTGCAGGGACTTCACTATGGCAACACTATCACCTGGTTTTCATGGTAAAAAATAAATTTAGTTTTTATGAAAAATCATGTACAAGAATTTTACCACAGTGACTGCAATATTTCAAATTTCAAATTAGAATCTTATTAATGAAACATTTGAAAAACCACTACATTTCTACTTAAATAAATCTAAATTATCTCAGGTCCTTTCCAATGAAAAAAAATCCATGGTCTAGCTGGTAGGTCAAGAGGAAACACCCTTTGAGAACTTTCCCCCACAAATACTGTAACTCGTGCCACATTCTACTAACCTTGAGGTTCTGTGGGATACTGGTCCAGTCTGTAACTGAACGGAAACTCCACCTTCTCATAGATCATTATATCCAGCTCTGTGGCATTGTACGTCTTGTTCTAAAGTAAATCAATATTAGAAAAGCATTACCAGGTAAACTGTCTGTCACCTTTAATGTCCAGAACCATCGACCTTGTAAAGTAACAAAAATTTTACTAATACTAACTAACTCTGTATATTTGTATGTTGATTAACAGCGATATTGTTGACCCTACATGTTAGTATCATACACCAGAGACCTGTCACTTACATGAGCCATTATGTCCAGAGTGTAATTCACAAATATCGCCCATCGAGGTAGGTAATAACTGGAAACAGAAACAAAATATTCGGCATAAATCACGGATTGTCTAAATCTGTCCATCATCTTTAAGTTATTGTCTAACACCAGCCTTTATTGTAATTACTTAAAAATGATTTAGAGTGCTGTCTTTGTTGGTGGATACTTGCACAATGAATTGACATTGCTGAAAATACACACCCCAAGCCATCGATCTTCTTTAAAAATTAAATCATTGATATAAAGTGGGTGATATTAAAGATCAATACTTTACATTGATGAAAGAGCCAATACATATTTGACCTCTGGCACATCTCAAAACCTTGGTTATATCATTCATTTGGCTTATTGATTTTACCTAGAAACCTGAAGTGGATGTTGGGATATACATGTATACATGTATATGTAAAAGAACTTACTCTTTGATCAGGCCTGACCACTGCTTACAGGCATAATCCCGGATCTACAACACACAGATATCATCATATATAAGAAAGAAATAACACCGTAGAGTTATTAATAATCACATAAAACACAGAAATAACACCATATACAACACAGATATCATCATTTATCCCGCAACTACCCTCTGCATTGACCGAATAAAGGTAAACCAATAAACCAAAGCTATATTCGGTCAATGCCCCAATATAGCCTCGTTCATATATCCAACGTTCAAATGCATTGTGATGTCATCTTTCTTGCTTTGTTTATGCCATGGCGTCATGGTTTCAACTGCAGATTGGCAGCGAAATTTGTCAAATTCAATTAAGAAATAAACAGCAATTTAAAAAGTTCACCGGGATATGAAGTTGGTTGGTCACGTGATCAAATCCTGTGAAGCCCAAAGGGCTTCTCAGTAGATTTGATCACGTACCAACCAACTTCATATCCAGGTGAACTTTTTAACATTGCTGTTTATTACATATATTTACGTTTGAAAAAGACAAATTGTTCAGAACTGTTAAAATTACCGAGATTTTATGTTTACAATAATCCAAGCGACAAGCGATAAGTGCGTGCTATGATCATTGTGACGTCATGAAAAAGGTCATACAGAATTGAACGTTTTCGCGATTCTATAGGTTCATAAAAGGAAACATATTTGCAAATGTAAATATAATAGCTTGTTTGAGGTTTAAATATGATATAATGTTGCTGGATAAACAAAATACATGATAACTGTCTTAAAATACAAGCGATATTTGGGCATAATCCCGGATCTACAACACAGAGATATCATACACATGTACATGTATAACACTGAAATAACATTTAACTGTAACATTCCAAGTACATGTACCATAATGATAGTCATATTTTCTGAGATGTCTTTGCTGTAGCACAATAAAATCATTATCAGGAAGTCAAACTTCACATAATACAAATGTATATCAAATACATATCACTTAACTCCCAAACTTGTTAACATTGTATTGCTAATATATCAGGCGCTAGTAAGAGTATGGTGTGGTTAATGCATTAAAACAATATAAAGATGAATGACAAGACATGCATGTAAATGTGTCTCCCTGGTCATTTGACTGACATTCTCACCTCTCCTCTTGGACCCCAGAGAGTAATCTGGTTCCTGGCATTGAACTGAAGGAACCAGTTATCCTGCATGTCCATTGCGTTATCCGTGGCTGCCTTTATCCAGCGTCCCAACAGGAAGTGAGAATCTGATCCAAGCACCGTGTCCATGTCGCTTAGCAACCCCAGAAGCTGATTTCCATGAGATCTAAATGATGAAATATTCAAGCATGTTGGGTAAAACACAATGCTCTCCTAATTAAATTACACACTGAACTATTTTAAACCTAGGTACATGTATTTTAGCTGTCAAAAATATTACATTGTAATGACGAATTTGTTTGGCAATGGTTTGCATTCATTCAAATATGACATGATTGGCAAAGTCCTAAAAAAATTGTCCTTACCTCAATATGGTTTTCAATAATAACATGATATAGTTACATATGTATATATACAGTAGCTAATACATATTACCATAGTTATCCAAGAATTAATTAATAAGACGTAGTAACTTACTCTACCGCATGAATGTCCCCACGACCAAATGCATAGACAAGGTCCGTGTAGTATTTGATTGACAGAATCTGTAGACTGTTACGTGTCACATCTACAATATCATACCTACAATAAAAATCAACCACAATCATTATAAGTATATCAGAACAAACAAAAGTGTGCTGATATCCTAAGACATAAATGATTCAGTATACTGTAAACCAATTCTATTCATGATGACTTTATTTTGCAATATACCATTGATAGAGAGGTTTGCAGTAACTACTATCGAGATTGAGCCTCATATGTTAACAATTTTAAACAAATGAAGGAGACACCACAAACATAAAACATGCTGATATCCAGAGACAAACAAGTATACTGTAATCCAATAATCCAATAATCCAATAATCCTGAGGAGTTTACAATTTACCAGTGAGGTTTGCAGTAACTAATTTTTGAGACTGAGCTTAGTTATTATTATTTTACATATAAAGGAGACATCAAAATTGTGTTGACATTCAGAGATAAAAACAATTATGCATGATGACTTTATTTCGCAATATACCGTACCATTGGTAGAGAGGTTTGCATGACTATTATCAAGACTGAGCCTGTGTTAATGTTGTTAAACAAATGAAGGAGACATCACAAATACAAAAGTATGCTGATATCCAGAGGCAGAACAATTCAGTATTTTTTGTGCATACAATGGCTGCTCTTAATATACCACATTAAATCAGCTGTTTATACCTAGAGACAACAGCTGCTTGACAGATGTATGTTTTCTGAAAATCATTCACACGCAGTACTCACATGAAGAGGGAGCTGTTGCTGAACTCGTCCAAGTTCAAGGTCATGATGTCCCAGGCCACGTACAGGTCTTCGGGGTTGTACCACACCTACAGGGGCAGACAACTCGGATGTTAACCATTTCAC
>WFKH01007768.1:61118888-61129646 GCA_016163765.1 Magallana hongkongensis
TAGTTTTTAAGAAATTGTCAAATACAAGTGCCTGTTTTTCATGTCTGCTTTCAAAGGCCACCTAATTATTATGCTGTATCTAACTACCGGTCTAAAGAATGTAAGGAGCTCAGTATACTTTTGTTCCACTAGACTATTTAATAACACATACATGTACATGTAGCTAAATATAAAGCCTTGAAGCTAAGATTGTATCCCTCATTGACTTGTGTTTGCATGTACAAGTAACTGACACAACATCCCAGTCAGAAGACTGTGGCTCTGAAAGGACCAGGCATCTAGCCTACAAGTTTGTGTACTTACATCCTGTTGAATCAATGGGGTCATCCGGGGCAAAGTCGTTACTATGATGTTTATGCTGTTGTCATGGAGATAGTCAGTGTTGTTGTATATACCAAGCTACGTAAACAGAACAAACACATTAGAGACTAAGATCGAGTACTCACATCAGGGTGCAGCGTGGGAGAGAGGCTGGGGCGGTGATCAGGGATGGTTTGGGAATCATGGTCCTTAAGATTGTCAGAATTGTTGTATACAGAGTTCTAAATCAGATAGAGGTCAAAGGTTAGGAGACGTCAATGTCACAACTTATTTATGACATGTGCTATATTCAGATTGAGTGTCTCTTAAAAGATATCAATGTCAGAATGTGTAAAAAGAAAAGTGTAGGTGATTTGGATTTCATTCAGTGTTGTGGAATCTAAGCAAAGGAAAAAATCAAAGCAAGTTCTCTATGAAGAATGTATTACAGACCGAAGAGTAATAACAAAATATTTTTCAAAACTTCCAACTCTTATATTACTTAGTCCAATTTCAGTAAGTTGTTCTTTAGCATCATGTTATCCACCATTTATTGGTTGAAAAATCATAGACAAATCAAAATACCAAGAATGGTCAAACATTATAGAAATGTTACCTTAAGATACTGCCAGGCCAAGTCTATAAACTTGTTGGTCTTGCCGTATCTGTTCAGGACATACTTGCTGATCCTAGGAGGTAGAAAATAGGGCATGCAATTATTAAGTTTTAAAAACAAGAGACCCAGGGGCCAAATCGCTCACCTGAGCAACAATAACATTAACTCTGATCAAATTATCATTACAGTAACAAAACCAAAATATCTTGACAACTAAGTACAATAGATCTTGCTAAAAAATTTAAAATATCTGCCGATTTTTATCCACATATTTTTATGGTAAATACCAAGCCCCTTTTGTTGTATTTGAAAGAAGATTTTTCTCTATTCCTATATACCCCCCCCCACTTTGTGGCCCCCCCATTGTGGCCCCTCCCTATCCCAGGGGACCTTGATTTAAACAAGCCTGAATCTGCACTATCTGAGGATGCTTCCACTCAAATTGGAGCATTTTTGAGAAGATTTTTTTAAAAAGATTTTCTCTATATATTCCTATGTAAAAATTAATCCCCCCCCCCCCAATTGTGGCCCCACCCTACTTCCGGGGACCATGATTTGAACAAACTTGAATCTACACTATCTTAGGATGCATCCATACAAGTTACAGCTTTCATGGCCTAATACTTTTTGAGAGTTTTTTAAGGTTTTCTCTATATATTCCTATGTAAAAATTCATCCCCTCCATTGGGGCCCCCATCCTACCCAGGGGAGCATGATTGAAACAAACTTGAATCTTCACTATCTGAGAATGCTTCCACTCCAAATTTGAGCTTTCCTGGTCTAATAGTTTTTGAGAAGAAGATTTTAAAAGATTTTCTCTATATATTCCTTTGTAAAAATTCATCCCCCCATTGTGGCCCCACCCTACCCCCAGGGACCATGATTTGAACAAACTTGAATCTACACTACCTGAGGATGCTTCCATACAAGTTACAGCTTTTCTGGCCTAATAGTTTTTGAGAAGAAGATTTTTGAAATATACCTACAATTTTTTAATAATTCTAAATTATCTCCCCTTTAAAGAGGGCGTGGCCCTTCATTTGAACAAACTTGAATCCCCTTCACCCAGTGATGCTTTGTGCTAAGTTTGGTTGAAATCTGCCCAGTGGTTCTGGAGAAGAAGATGAAAATGTGAAAAGTTTACAACGACGACGACGACGAGAACGACGACGACAACGACAGACAACGGACAAATTGTGATCAGAAAAGATCACTTGAGCCTTTGGCTCAGGTGATCTAACAAGGACATAATTGATGATAAATAAACAAGTTTTCATGAAAATAAGGATTGGATTCTTATCATAGTATACATTAGTTTTATATTAAATACATTAAATTTACCAAAACTTGGCAAGTCTTACAAATGATGATTTGCAAATGGTTACTATGTCCGAAGACCAAATAATAGAGTTAACAATTAACATTTCTCTATTTACATTTATCAATTTATCAAATATTAGAAAACACAAAGGCATAATTACATAGATAGAATATTGAACCCTTTGGATTTCCATATAATACAAAGCACGTGCAAAGCGTATTAATTCGCTTGACATTACATATAAATTTTGTACAAATTAACATCATTTTTTAAAATAATGGGCCTTATTTTCTATTTTAAGTTGATGAAAAATGAATACGTATACACAAATATAACATAACTTGGGACTGTTTACACTTTTTTATAAACCGCTTTCGCAGTTCATAAAGTGTAAACTGCCCCAAGTTATGTTATATCGTATAACATAGGTAGAAATTCAATTCATTCCTTAAATAAACAACAAAAACCAAGAACAGTTCTTGAGTATCTATTGCATAAATAAATTAAATGACAATGTTCCATTTATCATAATAGAAATTGGAACACTTTAAAGGGAGCTCTAATTGTACATGTGTAGTTCTTACCAAGAAGATATATCCCTGGGGGCCTTCCTCCACACGTTTTCTGTGAAGAACTCGTACACAACCTCATTCTGGAAGATTCCCTCTGGGGTCATCCCAAGACCCACCATGGAACTGTTGGGGAATGCCCTCCCATTGAACGGACCCTAGAAAAAGATTTAAAAATCAATACCATCAACAGACCCTAGAATAAGACTGAAAACTCAATGCTAGTGTATGAAAGAAAAAAAATTCTGGTTCCTTCATATGAAAACAGTGCTATTTTCAAAACAAAATAATATCTTTCAAGCCTGACTTTTGTAATAAAACTTTATATCCAATATAATCTTAGATATAAATGTATACCGGTATGTGCCCCCTGTAATAGATAAAAGCTTCTTATTTATCATGAGTTTTAAGATGATCTTATGATTGCATGATTACAGAGCTCATATTTACACTATGCAGGTGAAAATAAGAGTTTCATGAAGTGTTATTTATGATTCCACACATTTCTTAACAAGTTTTATGCCTACCTCATTTATGAGTTTCAGGGCCCCATAGAGCTCCATAGTC
This sequence comes from Magallana hongkongensis, assembly GCA_016163765.1. Lineage (NCBI taxonomy): Eukaryota > Metazoa > Mollusca > Bivalvia > Ostreida > Ostreidae > Magallana > Magallana hongkongensis. The sequence goes on from WFKH01007768.1 coordinate 61,122,262, forward strand.
CCGCCAAAGTCATGCAACATGCACCAAATAAATGGCTGACCATAGTACGATTCTGTCTGGGTGTAAATCGGAATTATTTCTGAGTACAGGTCCAAGACTATCATCTCACCCTGTAAAAAAAAAAATAAAATAAAAAATCATCATGACTTGAAACAAGGATCAGATTAAAGCCACTTAGAACATGCACTCTGCTTGTTAATTAAACTATTGTATAAAATGATTTCTTGGTGGTTCATATTAGGTATGAGAGTTGCAGATTATGTATATATTTTTCCTTCAATACACATCTTTCTTTATTTATATAAAATGGATAAAATAACACACAATCAAACAGATTTTACATAAATGGAAGAAGTGGACTGAGTGCACATTTGACCTTGGACACACCTCTGTATCTGACTTCACAGTTTTAACTAGACCTATCCAGTAAGTTAACCACAATTATTTTAATTTGTCACTTATTGAAAACACACAGATTTTCTTCAGAAATAAAGGAGTAAGTAATTAGAGGACATAAACATTGAAGAATGGTAACCTGTGGTACAGCAGTAAGGAGAGCCTTGATCTGGGGTTGCTTCCAGAATCCGCCATCAATAAACAGCCAGCCCTGCATCAACCTATAAAGAAGATGACATCATTTCATCATTCACATCATCACAGTCAACAAATGCGACTTTTGATAAGGAGTTTTCAATGTTCCATGCTTACCAAATGGCTTTGGAGTCTGCTTCTTTAAGACTCTTGTAAATTGTGCGGCCAGAGAGAGCCAAGTACTCAGTGGAACTGTCAAGAAAAGTAAGACACTGTACTGTGAGTTCATGGTTAGTGGTCAGGTATCCAAATCTTGTACAGTTGTCAGAATGCAGGTAATTTATAGTAAAGACGTAAGTAACTTTGTCACCAGTAAAAATATTGTCATTGCTAGATACATGTATATACAACAACTTTATAAAAATTAATGTAAAACTACTCTTCAGCAAGACTCTATCACATCAAAGATAAAACTACTCACTTTGAGCGAGGCTCCATCTCGTTAAAGGTATCAACGCTGTAAACGTGGTCCACTCCAAACTCATTCTCCATCTGTATACAATACAAAGAGAATATTACTACAAGCACCACACAAAACTTTTATATACATAAACACCATAGTCATGTCCTGCATAATCTAATGGGAGTCACTTTTAGAGGAAATTCAATTCACTTATAGTTTAATTATATTGAGCTAAGACCAGCCCCCTTACATGATCTGTCAACTTCAGCAATGGACCCCTTACAAGAAATTTGTCTCTGTCATCCTCACATTGATGTTAAACATATATTATTGTTTATTAGGCAAATTTGGTCTCAAAGAGATATTGTTGCTTTATATTTGATAAAGGTAAATTCAATGCTTGGTCATTAAATAATTTGTCATTGAAGTTTTGGTGAGTTTTATTCGCCTACCAAAAAAAACAACACTTGGAATGGGCCAAAATACAACCCCAATACATACATGTACATTTGTTTTTTTTTATCTTACCTCTTTAATAAAGCGCACTGCTATCTTCATAAACAATGGATCATTGAAGTCTAACAGATAGTTACTGTAACAAACAAACCAGATGTATAGCATACAACTACACAAGTACTGGTACATGCTAAGGATGTGTTTGTGCAATTACATATCGGTAAAAACTCAATTCAAGATAGGATAGTTACAATGAGTTAACAGCTACATGTGTAGGTTTAGGGTTTTATTAAACACATAACTACAATACACATAACTACAATGCCCAGCTATTTATAGGCAGACATGGTTACAGGGAATTCACTTCTACATTTTTACTGTAACTACATGATAGCTTGTGTACAAAGGAAAAGAACAGCAATATCAACAGTGGGTTTTTACAAAAAAAAAGAGAAATATTAATTGGATATTTAATAAAATTTACTAGATCTAATACACTAATCTTCAATGCAAAGACACTGTTTTTATATAAACTATAGATATATAAAATAATTAGGAGACTCCACCCATCCACAAAAACCCGTTGGACATCCTTTTCAGCAAGAGTCATTCCAAAGCAGCATTTTTTTACAGGGTGCATGGATGTCATAAATATAAAAACTGCCATTCATTATGCATGAACAAACACAGAGGCTAACATTGGTATTAGTGCTACTCATAACAAACATTGTCCACATTAAATTAATAACAGAGAGCTGGAGCAGAAATTGAATTGGATGAGGGTACCTTAATTTATTTGTAATGAATGTTAGAAAGGGGGGGGGAGAACTTGCATGTGTTTAACCCAGATAAACAGACACATAATAACAATCTCTATTTGATTTCATTCATAACAGCTCCTTTCCCATTGTTAATAATTTCAGTTCATTAAGTGCTACCAGATACAGCCCCTATCAGGCAGCTCTTTATACATCAAACCTCCGATCTACAGTGATGGGGACAGGCTATCTTACCAACAATACGTCTTATTAAAATACATCCAGTCACGCAATCGAGATACATTGGCAGTCGGAAAGTGTCTGGAATTAAAAAGGAAGGGGAAGTGAGGAGAATTGTGGGATATTTCTTCTTACCAGCAATACCTCTTGTTGAAGTGTCCCCAGTCTCGGAGGCGAGACACGTTGGCTGTGGGATAGTGCCTGGAAAAAAGCAAGGGAAGTGAAGGGATTTCTGGGAAATCCACACTTACCAGCAGTATGATTGGTTAAAACCTGCCCAGTCGGTCAGTCTGGACACATTGGCCTGTGGGTAGCGCCTAGAAAAATATCAACTCTCAAAACATATTCTACAATTATCTGAAAATAATCTACTCAGACAATGGAAAAAACACATAATATAAAAATACACATAAAAACCTGTAAAATTTTGTACGTATAACTGTACATCACCCAAAAAAGGAAAAATGTCACTGGGGACAATAAACTCACTTTTGTCCAAAACAAATCTTTAAAACAGTGATATTTTAGACACACTGATTTGTAGTTTAAATAACTCCAAGAACTTGTTTTTTGTAGGGTTTTTTTCTCACTTTTCATAAAACACAACATTTATTTTCATGTTATATCTTGGTTTCTGTAAACCAACTTTACCACTATTATAAACAGGCTCCAATGGACAAATTTACATGATCCCATGGCAAAAAAAAAAATAAATTCAAAAGACTGCAAAAAACATTTGATGAGATTCCTTGTAAAATATCTCCCATGTAAATAAAAGTTTATTTGTAGTAACTAAAAACAGGTTTCCATTCCTAAATAAAACAAGAAAATAATGCTCTCTCCATATGGTGAACACCCTTAATCCAACGCCCCTGCCTAGTTTTTACTTACAGAATGGTGGCCTCTGGGACGTGTCCCGCAAACCCTGGGAGGACGGGAATCATCCCGAGGGACCGCATACGCTCCAGGATCTTGTGTTGTAGGATCAGCTGGTCATCTATCCAGTTCTGGGTGATGGGCCCACCCCACCCATGCATGTTCCCCATTCTTGACCTAAAGCAACATAAAAAAAGTCAACTGAATTACCAAGGCATAGTGGTAAAGGATAATGTTGAAAAATTTAATTATATGTAGATATATTTTTATTAAAATATTTTTTTTCAATTATTATTTTCTTTCAAGGGGAAGGTTAACTGATTTTGAGTTTTATATCTAAACCATGGCAAAAAGAGAATAAAATTATATGCTAATAAAATGACAATTGTCAGTATGAAGACAATAAAATTCTCACCAAGCTAAAAATGCTGGACCTCCGAAGTGGTCCTGAAGATCCTTCATTGTAAACCCAAGTCCCATGTAGACCTGGAGAAACGAAACAAAACAGAGAAAGAGTCCATCTCACTAATAGTCCTCCACAACTTTTGGAAAAGTTTCACATACAAGCCTGAACTGTTCTATTCCTTCATAAAATGGAATTTTAGCATAACAAAAGGTTCAATTTTTGGGAAAAAACAACTTTTAAGAATTAATCTTAATTCACAAAAACAAAAGTCTCTGCTGTATTCATACTATGGACATGCACGTATCAGGAATGGCATCTATGAGACTATCAGAAGGTGCCCCATTCAGTGGACTCACCCTCTGGAATATTGCCTCCTGACCGGTGAAGGCCAGAGCCATGTTTATCCCCCTCATGGCCATCCAGTCCAGGTATGACTCCCAGTCCTCCCACTTAAACCAGACGGAGGAGTAACTCACGGTGCACACGTTCTGGAAGAACCGGATCCTGGTCAATAAAGCGACAGCATGTTAGTCCATAGAACACAGAGAGTGGCAGTTTCTTGAGAAATTAATGAAGACAACCAATTTGCAAAATATCTACAATAGTATGTGAATTAATGTCATTCCATTATATGTGCACAGTGATTAGTGAATTGCAATTGATCAAAGTCTTAGAGATGATCTAAAACGCAAAACAAAATAACACATTTATAACGGACACTCTACACTAACTTGTCATTGGTTGTGATATTCACACTGCCCCCCTCGACTTTGGGGAGGGGGGATGGAATGGCCATCTGTCTCCCTCCCCATGTGATCTGACAGTTACAATAATTGGTCAGGTAGTAGTACAGCCCCATGGCGGCTGCCACGCCCGTTGTCCCGGTAATCTCAACATACTTCTCCTTGGTGTTGATCTAAATTCAAAATTGAAGCGATAGCACAATTACTGGTAGTGAAACAAAAACACTTGAACTATGCTCTCAAAATATAAGTAGGATCAGTGTACTACCGAATGTTTCTTTTTTCATAATAATCATGCCCAGCCTATTAGTGTCACTTTTTTTCATCATGTACTAGCTTTATAAAGATAGTTTAAACTATGTGCAGCACCATCAAATTCTTGAAAACATGTTTTATAGTTTTCCTGCAGGAACTAAATTGAGGAAAAGAGTTTGGTGTGCTGGTATTTTAATGAGAGTAGATCTCTTACAACGAAGGTGTCCTTCTCTTTAGGCCCTATGTTGGATTGAACCTTCACTATGAACTCTCCAGCTCTCGGTCCCAACACTCTCTGGTACAAATCTTTAGCCGCATCTTCTTGTTTCCCCACTGATGCCTTAGGCTTTAAATGGGATAGGGACTCAAAATCTGAAGATTTCATAACATTGTCATTGCATTAAGGAATGCAGATTGTATTTTTGGATATCAAAACTTGTACACTGCAAACTGACACTCTTTCCATTATACTAGTAGTACATTGCATGTTCTTGATCATGTACTTCATGTACTATTTACATCGTTTTTAAGAGAATCAGTGAGAATGTATTGAATTGATCAGATATAATGACGGTCGCTTTCGGCGTATATGCATAGACCTATTAATGTATTCAAGATAGGTAAAGTTGTCGTAAAGCAGGAGTCCATTTGGTGTAGATTAAGATGTTTAATCGACCGGCTACTCACCTTTACAGTTCACCAGAATCAAATTCGTGAACAACACAATGACCTGAAAAAGAAATAACGTTACACAAGCCACAAGAAAAAAACACCCACTATGTATCGTAAGTTTCCAACAGGGAAACTATTTATGCATGCTCAAGTTATCCTCCTTTTAAGAAAAACAGGTTTTGATCCTTGAATTAGTAATTACCGTTAAAGAAATCATTCTATCATGTTTCGTTTCTCCACTTGCTTGATCATGTGAGGATGTTTGTGTCATGTGACTTTTGAACAGCTAAAACTAAAACAAGTACGGAAAGAAATCCGGATTTTGATTTTTTTTTTTTACCCTCGGGTAGAAAAGAAAAAAGAAATCTGCTACATATTTTGAAAAGATTTTAGAGTAAAACATAGGACTTATTTAAATTATTTATCATCGACAGTTCTCATAACACGAAGGAAAAAAAATATTAGCATTTTGGCTTGAACATTCATCTCATTCTGCTGTACACTTGACGTTCGATTGAAATGCACAATATTATCATTCTTGTTTATTGATAACTCCGCCCCATCAACCAGTCAGTGACTCATTGATACGACCGTGTAAATTGATATTCCTTACTAAATGTACCCAGTTATTAAAAAAAAATATTAGTGATTAATATATGAAAGACATGGTCATACAATAAAATAGGTGATATATCATTTGATACATGCACTTTGAGAAGAAATCCAGGTAAACTAATGAATTAGTTGTTTATGGTACATGTTATAGGCGCATGTGCGAGATCTTATATTCGAGAAGGGGGATTTCGATTTGTCTAATGGGCTCTTTGCTTAGCCGGCATGTATAGCATTCGGTTAAAGGGACTTGGACACGATTTGAGCTCAAAATTGTAAATTTTATTTTTCCGTTTTTAATGTTTAGAATGGTTAATATGGGTATTTATAATGCCTCCTCAAAATTTGAAAGTCAAATATTGAGTTACATGCAAGATACAGAGTTTGAAATTTTCTCTTTTGTAAACAAAGCTCGAGTCTTGTTATTGTTTACATAAGTGTTGTAATGGTATAAGTTTCAAATAAATGTTGCTTTTTCTGTTGATAACATTATTTATGAACAGATTGAATCAGTTTATCTTGTTTACCAAAAGTCATTTTGTCAAAGAAATGGTACCGGTAATTCCTTACTTTGCATTATTTGTTAACAAATATAATACTCGAGCTTTGTTTACATAACAATGAATTCTAACCTCTGTATCTCTCTTATTACTTGACTTCTAACATTCAAACTTTGGTCAACTATTCAAAATGCACTAGTAAACCATTATATATATAAAAAATAAAAATTAAAAATTTGATCTCAAATCGTGTCGAGGTCCCTTTAAACCTCGCTCATGTTTATTTTCTGCCTCGAGGTTCATGCAATAATTCAAAATGCTATAGTAGACCTTCTCAGTTTGGAAAAAGACAAAATAAAAACATTAGGAGGGTAATTAAATAACTTATTTTTTAACCCGTGAAACTTGAAGATGTGCCTGTTCGAATAGGTCTAGTGGAACAACGGTTAAAGAGTTAGATATACTAAGTATATGTTGAGGAATAGGACTCGACCACTGGGTGTAGAATATGGAATTTTCATAATCAGTATGGTTGAGTGCCAGTGTTAGATTCTGGTGTTTTAATGTAAATATTAATCCCGGTGTCGTAGCATAGACCCCCCCCCCCCCCCCCCCCCCCCCCCCCGGGGTTAGATTACCCTGGAGGGAAAAGCGCCCGAGCATATAATCTCCCATCTGTAAAAAATCAGTACCGAGTTTCCCCCTGAGCGGAAAAACCGCCTTTGTAAAGAATTTCCCCTCCTGTTTCCGGATTACATTACCGGAATTTTCTATCCATGTGTTAAAACGTGTTGGTTTTTTTTTTTACTGTGATATTTTATTTTACTATAAAGAAAATAAATCAAACTTATAAACGAAAAATGATGATTTTTT
>WFKH01007768.1:61155446-61165776 GCA_016163765.1 Magallana hongkongensis
CCCCCCCCCCCCCCCCCCCCTTGCGATATATATTCACTGAGTAAAATTACTTTAACAAGCCAATATCAGAATTGCATCTATAACATGTCAACAAATCAAACGCTCGTAAACAATTCAAGAACATATCATGCAAGATTTTGAAGATGTTTGCAGATTTGCGTTTTGAAAATATTCATTTGAGAGACGTACATTTGTGTACGTGTCTCTGCTCCATTAGACCATTACATATTTTGGATCTTTTAGAATCGTCTTAAAATGACGCCTCAAGGTGGAACAACACACCCCTGCGAATGTGTTCGGAATGTTTTCTTTAAGGTTGCTAAGTATGCAATAAAGCCAGAGGTGCTCGAATGAAAGTTCACGAGACTTCCCCGAGATTTGTTCAGTTCCTGTAAAATTTCGAGCGGAAGTATAAGTGTTCGGATAATATTCTCAAAATACGTAAGTACTGGTCGTTTTTCATATCATATCCTACGTTGATTTATGTTAAAACACGAAAATCTATTAAGATGTATGTCTTATTTCATCATCTAGCAGTTATTTAAATTAAACGATGATATTCAGAACAGAGTTATCGTTCGTGTTCAACCACTCTACACGTGGTTGAAAATATAAACATTGGGTTGCTTAATAAAATCATAGCCATGTTTGATGCTTGTGGTGTGCAATACCATGCTTTTTAAAAAAATGACGGGTCTCTGTTTTGTATAATAACTTAGTATATCGAGCCATTTTCAAGGAACATTCTGCATAAAATAGTATAGTCTGTTTCACTATTGATGCTATTACTAGGCCAGGCGCGGATCGAAAATTAATTCTTAGGGGGGAGCGCTACTAAACATGCTAATTGTTGCAACAGCAGAAAAAAACCTATTTCTTCTATTGTCACATTTATTTCTAGAACTCATTTTATCCAACAATTAATGAAGATAAAGTTTAAAACCAATAAACGTCTAGATTTTATATATGATTACAAGTACCTAGATTCTATAAAATAGACTATAAGGCCAAATAAAAAAATACCTGTGGTTCCGGTCACCCGACCGTCCCTATTTTATACCCCCGACCCTAAACTTTTTTTTCGCCAATTTTCAATTTTTTCCCGAATTTTCCTCGCTTTCCTTCATCGGCTCCAATATTAGATTTAGTTTCAGCAATGGCGGCCTCCAATTAGTGTGGGAACATTTTAATTCCTATCAGTTGATTGAAAAGAAGATAAATCAAGAACTGTTTGTACCTTGTGTACCTCACAATAAATAAATTAGGACCAACACCTAGGGGGTGACATACTCGCTTTTTGATCGGTAACTTCGCCGGAGTTTCCTTCGAAAGAGATGTTGAAGTCGCCCTGTATTCTGAGTTCACAATCGAGTAGCAAAGGCAATAAAATGATAATTATCAGTTTCAAAAGGCGTTTTCACAGCCTCAGTTAACCCCTGTTGTGATAAACAACTTGCGACTGTCTTATCTATAGGGGTTATAAATACGGGTGATGCAACCACATACTGTGCATTGAAAATTACAACCGATGTTTATTTTTATTAGTGTTTATATTAATATGTTTTACGGTGCTACCGTTGTGGCGAGCGCAGCAAGAATTACACATACCTTGCATCATGGTCGTCTTAGTGTTATTTAGTTATCAACGTTCGCTATAAATTCAATTTATACGTTTTTTTTAAACAGAAATTATTTTTTATTAATTTTTGATTTAAAAATATTTGTGTCATAGTTAAAAGCTAGATGCTCCCTACCAATCTTATCTCACTAAATACAAATGCCATCTGCAATGCAGTGCTAGGTACATGTAGTACTAAGAAAATCATTTTATACATTTCTATTATTAAAAAAAAAAAATCCCTACCTACCTACCCTAATTTTTTTTTTAGATGTTACCGGAACCACACATATTTTTTTATTTGGCCTAAACACGAGGCACGATTTTTACTGCGAAACTGAAAGGGTCAAATAAAACCACGTGGTCTAAAATTTAAATGACAATAACATTCGCAGGGGTGAACAGATCGTCACAAAATGGCTAACCTCTCATTGAAACGACATTTCGTTTTATTAATTTAAAGATTTTATTGACGACAATGTATAAATAACTTCATACACCCCTGCGAATGTTATTGTCATTTAAATTTTCGGGGAAGTCTCGTGAACTTTCATTCGAGCACCTCTGGCTTTATTGCATACTTAGCAACGTTAAAGAAAACATTCCGAACACATTCGCAGGGGTGTTCATAGTCGAGTGGATAAAGTGTCGGGCCTGTGATCCGTACATTTCGAGTTCGAATCCCGCAGGGGCTTTTGTTGTCACTTACTGAATTAAATTTTTTAGATGTTCATTTTTTATCCCCAATTTGAAAATTTTTCGCTTCTTTGACATATGTACAGTTTATTTATCATTATATCTTTCATAATCAAATAATTTACTGTTAATTTGAGGGACTTTTTCCAGGTGTGTTATTCGATCCACCTTAAAGATTAGCTAAAGATTTGCATTATACGCAATTTTTTATTGCTTTATTACACCTCCGACTATGCCAAAGTCCATGCATTTTAATCCGACTTTAAAACAAAACTATAGAAGAAGGATTTTTGTTATTTACATTTAACATAACAAAGAGGAAAGGTTTTATTTCCATTTAATGTTACATGAATCTATGCGCACGTGATCTACGACAAGAAAATGTACAAGTTACTGTTATCCGTTTTTATCAGGACGCATTTATTTTGCGAAAACCGTAAAGTAACATGGAGGGCAGCGGTAAAGTTGTCTGTGTTTAAGATCTATTTGTCTACAATTTCGCGTTCAACATGTCTCAAAAGTCGATTGAGGACACAATTATAGACGTCGTGAGGGATATTTTAGTAAGCATCAATCAAAAAAATATGTCATACATTTAAACAGTGTTAAATACTTGAAATTTACTTGTGTTTTAATAACATTTTACCTGATCAGCTGCTTATTACACACTTTTAATTTCGTTGTACCTGTGCAAAAATCTCAATGTTGCTTTGATATCTTAGATAACCTACAAAGATGCCATTTACATGGGATACAGAAACATTTTATTTTCGTTATATATCAGGTCCGGTACTAGAAAGAATAATCTTACCGTGACCAGGCTACGCTCAGGTCACACTAAGAATTCGTCCCATGTACTTACAATGTAGCAGCCGCGAAGCGGATCTGCTTCGCGTCGATTTTTAACTCTGTTAAAAATAATCTGCAGGGGGAAAAGACATTTTTATATATTACAAACCTTTTTGAACATGCATATGTAGATAAGTCCACAAAATATCAATTTAATGGGTCGTACGAAGGCATTTTGTTAATGTACACGTTTGAATTTGCCTGCCATTTTGTCGGAAATCGCACTCGGAATCAAACACGGCGACTGTAAATAGCAAATTTTCAAATGTGATGTTAAAAGTGGCAGTGATTTCGTTGCAAAAACAGTTAATATGGTAAAATGGGATCATAAAAGAGCAAAATTGTAGGTATTTGAGACCAATCATATGAAAATCTTGGCGATATACAACGCGATTTTTTTTTTAATTTGCTACAAAGCAAGTATAGGGGACGAATTCTATCGTTAAACCGGGTCCGTAGGACATCTGTCATTTTAACGATAGAACATTCTATCTAGTCCGGAACAATCACAAGATTTAGCTACGTAACTTGATTTACCTACATAGCTTTATTTACCTAACTGAAGTACGTTTATTTAGCTACCTTTATGCAATTTTGCTTTTTATGTAAAACAGACAAAAAGTCGCAAGGAACTGTCAACCTATATTTGTACAGTTTAGTTTCATAAAAGCAATCCAGAGCAAAAATAGTTAAAACATCGCTGCTTTTGAGCAGTTTTAAGGAAAACATGCATTTCTGTTGTTTGAGTAACTGTACCTTGTGTGCGATGAGGCATGGATAAGTATGATTACTTCACATTGTGCTGAATTATTACCAATCAATTATTATGTTAAGCAGAACTGTTCTTTGTTATTCCATTTAAGAAGTAGCTGTTTGGTAACACATAAACAGTTCATCTTTGCTAGCCAATGGTTTCTGATCCGCACCGCTCCTCACTAACCCTTGGCATATCGTGCTATCAAAAGTCGGGATTTTTTTTCGTCACATGATCTCCCAGCCTATTTATAAATCAGCCAAATGATGAAAGATGCCGTCACTGGTGCAGTAATGGCAGCCTCCATAGACATTGAAATTGACAAGTTGAAAGAACGTTTTAATGCTCAGTGTATTCAATAAATAGGAATATTGTTAAATGTTACACATTCGAAGGTTGTAAGACTAGGAGCAGTAAATCCTTCATCTATGAGTGCATGCCTCTCTTGATACACAGATTAGGTGGTACTTGTTTTTGCACATTGCACAATTTTTTTTTATGAATTGTTTTCAGATCAGTTCAAAGTTGAAAATTATTGCTGCACCTGAGTGCGACTTTGAGTACAAATGTCCATTTAAGACAAAAGTATGATTGAGTAGCTAAATAAACCTACTTCAGGCAGGTAAATAAAGCTATGTAGGTAAATCAAGCTACTTAGCTAAATCTAGTAATTGTACTGGACCTGTATATGTATTACGGCATCCAACTTCATATCATCAAGTAAAAAAATATTTTTGTTATCCTCATGTGCCCATATTTCGACAGTCTTTATCTATTGGTCTTCTTTAATATGTTTTTTGGTGTGACTGTTTGGAGGGCGAAACCAGTAGCACATTATACATAACATTTATCACTTTCAAATTCCCTTCAAACGTGCAAAGTAACAATGCTCGGGACAATTTGCCTACGAATAGTTCAGAACAATTGGTTAAACTCTTTAAAGGAGATTTTAGTCTGTAATTTTATGCATGAAAAAAAATCTTCAAGCTCAACAAACAAACATATGATTTTTGAACATATTCTGATCATTTATGAAAGAAAACATATGAAACAGCATTATATACTTCAACATTATAACTCCTGAATATTTAACTGTTTTATTTTGTTACTTTTTCAATCTGCGTCAATCATCGGACTTAAAGTTGCGTAATGTTTAATTATGACGTCATGTGGTGTAAAAATACACAGGTAATATAAAGAATTTATCACACGAGTCATAACCTCTGCATATTGAGCTAAACATTTGATAAATAAAAATTAAAATAAACATCTGCGTCAGCCCCTAATCATGCTGCTGTTTTGCTAAAAATAACTGTCAATATTGTCCCACATTGTCTTTACAATGTATGCATGTTTAACTACTAGTAATTACCAAGGTTGGAAATTCCCGCTTGCCACCCTAAAGTTGGTTTAGATGACCTGGTCATTGACTTAGTTCACCCAAAGAGCAACCTGTGATGAGCTGAAGTTGTTTGAAATTAAATATGATTAATATAAAAAATGCTACTTAAAAATGCCAATCCAATAAATAAAATGTATAACTGCTTAAAATTATCATACTCTTGTAACAGATTTATAATGTATTTTAAACCTCCATCTTATTATTTTGTTCAGGCAATCTGTTCCGGCAACCTCCGATCAGTACCTACATTGTCTGAATGGCAAGACTAAATTCTGACAAGTGTTGAATAATGAATTTCTCTTCACTTATCAAGAGATAAAGCTTATGAGATCAAAAATCTCAAAAAGAAGTATTTTCTACTGATATGCAAATCATAAAACATGTATAAATGATGTATAATTAACATAAAAACAACAAAACTTACGGTTTAGCATTATAAAATACTTGATAGAGCCTTATTGACAGCTACTAGAGTTTTGATTCAAAATTATCTAATCAACTTTGTTGGAAGTCAAACTCTTCATTACTTTATTAGTCCAACAGAAAAAAATTCTGAGTCGAGTCGACGACAGATGTGTTGTTGAGACTATGAGAAACTTTCTCACCATTTCAATCAAGAGTTTATATGTATAATCTCATTTTCATTATTAGAACATTGTATACTATTTGCATTCCATGAATATTTGCAGAAGGGAATATTCTTGATGCATAATTTTTGACATTAATTCTATTAATAGTGACATGTACTGTTTTGTACTTTATTGCATGGCTAGGCCACTGAGGCAGCCCTTTGATATGTTATTCCATTGATAATAATATGTCCTGTTTTTGTACTTGTCAGCACGGCGAGGCTATTGAGGCAGCCCTGTGTTCTGTCATCTTACACACAGAGGAGTCTTTACAATGGAAGAAAGAACACTGCTTCAACAGCCTCAAAACTGCCCTGGCCAATGTTCCCCAGGTAAGGTTAATCTCAGGAATGGTATCGTGTACTGCTAGTTGAAATAAGTAGATGTTATGGTTTACTAAGACAAGAACTGGTTCATAGCATGACTGATATAACATGTACTTGTGTCTCTACTACAGGAAAGCTTGGACACCGCGTTGAAGTGTTACATCACACAGATCTACAACGTTCAGAATGCCAGCCGGGTGGAGCTCCTACTGGACCTGTTGGAGGGGCTGGTGGAGTACAATGTAGTCCCTGCAAAGTAGGTCATCAAACTTAACACAAACTCTCTGAAAGTAGGTCAACACACATAACGTAAAGTTCCTACAAAGTAGGTCATCACACTTAAAACAAAGTCACATCACAGAGTCCCTTCAATGTAGGTCAGAGTCCCTGTAAAGTAGGTTATCATCCTATAGACAGTCAAGTAATTATGAAAAAGGATATGCATTTCAGTTAACAATTAAGTTTATACAAAATAGGTTATTTATTAGCTCACCTGAGCTGAAAGCTCAAGTGAGCTTTTCTGATCACTTTTTGTCTGTCGTCCATCTGTCTGTCTGTGTGTCCATAAACTTTTCACATTTTCAACTCCTGCTCCAGAACCACTGGGCCAATTTCAACCAAACTTGGCACAAAGCACCCTTAGGCAAAGGGGATTCAAACTTGTGAAAATTAAGGACCACGCTCTTTTACAAAGGGAGGTAATTAGGAATTATTGAAAATTTTTGAGATATTTTCAAAAATCTTCTTCTCAAGAACCATTTGGCCAGGAAAGCTGAAATGTATGTGTGGAAGCATCCTCAGGTAGTGTAGATTCAAAGTTGTGATAATCTTGACCCCCGGGAGTAGGGGGGGGGGGCCACAATGGGGGTTGAATTTTTACATAGGAATATATAGAGTAAATCTTTAAAAATCTTCTCAGAAAGCAATTAGCCAGGAAAGCTGAAACTTATGTGGAAGCATCTTCAGGTAGTGTTAATTCAAAGTTGTGAAAATCATGACCTACTGGGGTAGGGCAGGGCCACAGTGGGGGAAGGGGCAATTTTTACATAGGAAAAATTTAAATTATTCTTGTAAACTTAAATGTTATTATACATGGTTTTACTTAAAAATGTGAGCATCTTGACATATTATTGATTCTCAGTTGCTTAGAACCTGGACAATTTATGGGCCTCACCAGGGGCTTAAAGTTTGATGTAGGTTTATAGATATTTCTTAAGATCTTCTTGAGAACTGTAATACTCATTATGTAATATGACTTTGAAATCATCCTGTTCAAAAGTGGCTCAATGTTCAACATAATAATATCTGAAGAAAAATTTGAAAATCTTTTTATATGTTTATTCTACTGCATTGTCTAGATATTTTGTATATGACTCCATAAATCTGATTTCATTATGGCTATTGTTGCTCAGGTGAGCGATGTGGCCCATGGGCCTCTTGTTATAATAAGAATATATTCACTGCAAAGAAAGTCAATATTGACAATTCAACCATCCTTAACTTATTATTTTATGCTGAAGAATTGATAAGAGGACCTCTCTTTTGATTCTGTATGACCTGGTACTTAGCCAGTGATCTAGATGTACTGGTTCTCACAGAATGCTTACATTTAGGCCTATTTGTGATGCTCTGTTAGACCATGAGCTGCTCAGCTACAAAGCCAGCCTGATGTGGACCAAGACGTTTCAGCTGATGAGGAAAATCATCGGGGGCGTGGACTACAAGGTGCTGGTTGTTTTCTCAAAATTCATCAGCTGTTCTTGTTCAAACTCAAACAAGATGAAAATAAATATACAATTATAAACAATTTACTTTCAATAATCTTGCTGTGATTGTATGGTGTGAGTACTTTGTTAATTGGTACAGGGCTGTAGAGATTTACTGCGGGGCATTCTGGAGAAATGTCAGGGGATAAAGGAAGATGAGAATGTGTCTGTCATGCCAGATATTGACACCCCAGTCAACGTAAGTATCTCATGCCTCCACATGGTCAATCAAGTGTGGATGTATATATTGGATGCCGACTCAGAATTACAGAATATTCAGTGATTGATAATGTATAGAACAGAAATGAGTTGTCAGTAAAAACAGAGGAAAAGCAGTGAGAAATCTTATTTAATTAAATCACTTCTTAATAGAAAAGTTTAAAAATGTTTTTCCCCTTTAGTTGGTGGCCCACATCTTGGATCGCAATGTCTGCTTGTTACCAGCATATCTGGCAGTGAATGAAATCAACAAGGTCTGTCCCGAGGATAAGAAGTGGCCTCACTGGGTAAGTCATAGGAATATAAACAACCTGGCATGTCTGTGGCCTCACTGGGTAAGTTGTATAAACATCCTGGCATGTCTGTGGCCTCACTGGGTAAGTTGTATAAACATCCTGGCATGTCTGTGGCCTCACTGGGTAAGTTGTATAAACATCCTGGCATGTCTGTGTGAAGATGTTGATCTATACTAAAATCTATTCTAGAATAAATAATATTTGAAGAAAACTTTTTACGTACCTGGGAATTGCATTTAGTCCAGTTTGCTTTGTTGAGATGTTTGACGTTGGTTGTTTAACATTCTATATACAGAAGATGGGCAACATCCTGGCGGACTTTGTCCACAGTTTTCGCCCTGCTGCCCAGATGGTCACTGTTTCCGGTAAGTAATGAGTTGACTGATCACACAGGTATTTCTCCTCAGTCTTGTTGATCCAGGAATCTGACAAGACAAAAAATCCAACATGGTTGGAAATCTGTAGAGATTTGAGATCAGTAGTCAATATAAGACTCTGGTTTGGATAAAACTAGAAGCTTTATTAATGAATAAAGTGATGTACATGTTGTGCAAGTAGAAATACACTCTATACACACTGCTTCCAGTATATCTCGGTATACTTCTGTTGTAGTATATTATATACTTGGCTAGATCAAAACATTTACACTTGTACAATCACATTTGCTTGCGTTAAAAAGCATATCAATCTGCATGATGTTACAATTAAATTTTGTGCTATTGATGAAGCAAATTATTCTTGATTTTTGTCCTTGATGATAAAAAATTGAATTATAAACTTAAGAAAGAATAAATTCAATAGCTACAATATCTATACTCATAAACTGTGTTGGTAAAGTTTACAGATAACCACTTAGTGGTTGTACTTGTATAAACTCTTTAGCTTGAAAATCACTTCTAATATTATAATCCATTTGAAAATAATTTCTCTCTCTCTCTCTCTCTCTCTCTCTCTCTCAATATCTGTGTTGTATATTAAGTACATTAGTTTGGATTATATTCATGTGTTTTTTCAATTTCTGCCTAAACATCTAGTATATCCTAAGATAAAGATTGTCAAACAGTATCTTTTAGTCCTAGCTTCCACTGCTTGGACTGAAATATAATATTTGATACAGCTGGGAAGATTTTCAAACCCAGCATGATGCGGTTAATAACTAAAATATTTGAAACTTTGAGTGCAACAGCAATCTTGTATAAGTCTTTAAATTTGAACCTGATAGTGAACATGAACCTGTAGATATGTTAAAGTATGTTTATTACTGTAGAAGCAGAAATATTCGTTGAGGATTTAATTTCATTATTTTCGTTGGCAGTATTTATCAACGAAATTAAATCCATGTGATGACGAATTTTTAACCCAAGTATTCATAAATACAGAGTTGATACGTAATACATTTTAGAGATTATGATATGATGAAATTAAATCCCAACGAAATTGCATTTGGTTTAAAAACAACGAAATTTTAACCCAACGAATATATGTGCTTCTACAGTATTCGAAACATTTGCAAAAACTATTTAGTTTTACTTTTTAAAACTTATTGACTTTTCACAAGGTAATGCATTACTTAACTCAGGTAATGGTAATGTAATGCATTACTTCAAGAAGATGAAGTTAAGGTAATGGTTATTTGATGCCCAATTTCTTGAAGTAATGGTAATGTAATGCGTTACTTTACAATGTAATTCACCGAAGCCTGATCTCTGTATACTCCTTTTGTGTGGCTGTATCATATCTCAGTATACTTCTGTTGTGTGGTTGTATCATATCTC
>WFKH01007768.1:61165786-61186101 GCA_016163765.1 Magallana hongkongensis
TGTATCATATCTCAGTATACTTCTGTTGTGTGGTTGTATCATATCTCAGTATACTTCTGTTGTGTGGTTGTATCATATCTCAGTATACATGTAATTCTGTTGTGTGGTTGTATCATATCTCAGTATACTTCTGTGGTGTGGTTGTATCATATCTCAGTATACTTCTGTGGTGTGGTTGTATCATATCTCAGTATACTTCTGTTGTGTGGTTGTATCATATCTCAGTATACTTCTGTTGTGTGGTTGTATCATATCTCAGTATACTTCTGTTTTCAGGTCGGACTCATCTCTTGCCAGTGGTTGGATACTCCATCGCTATCTCAACAAGTAACGTGTGGCGACTCAGCTCATCCTGTCTCAAGTTCCCCCTCAACGGGCCCCTTCCTTATGACAAGGTAAGACAGGGTAGTCACAAAGGAACGATAACGGAAGATGATGATGTAAAAAAGATAAATCAGTGCTGTCCTTGGTCGGTATTAAGAACTAAGAAGGTGTATCTATAACGTATTCTTTGATCTTCAGGAACTGTCAGAACCCCAGACCGGGCTTTTGCGCTATGTTCTGGAACAGCCCTACTCCAGGGATATGGTCTGTAACATGCTGGGACTCAATAAACAGGTATGTAATATGCTGGCACTCAAGAAACAGGTACGTAACATGCTGGGTCTTGATAAACAGGTACGTTACCTGCTGGTACTCGATAAACAGGTACAGAATCAGACTTCTTTTCTAAACAGACCCTTTTTTGTTTCTGTATACCACAAAGTCTAGTGTATAGCACACACCTGTGTATAATATGCACCCACAAAGTTGGGTGTAAAATGCCGAAAAACCGTTGTTCCTATGTATAATATGCACCAAAAACATGAAGAAAAGTCAATCGAGATTTTTTTAAAATCACTGTTGTGTATGGGATGATAATGTTTTCCAAGTGCTTAAAATTAAGTAATACGTCTGTATATCAAACCCAAAACAACTACAAAAGTAATGCCTTTATTGATCATTTGTCCAATTCTTGGATAATTGTTATGTAAACCTTGTGAAGAAACGTTTGTATGTCGTATATTGTCATTATCAAATAAATTCAATAGCTATCCATTCGATATAAGCATAAACTGGGTTGAGGCAGCTAGTTTACGCTTTATAAAATGAAGCGGTTTAATATATAAAATTGTAAACTTTTCCAATACAATTTATATGAGTATAAATGTCACTGATCTATCCAAACATTTGAAAACTGGCAGACTTTTTTTTGACAAGCTGAGAGAAAACCCACATATATCTAACATTAAGTTAGGTACACATTTCTGGACATGAAATTGCTTAAAACCTTAAAAAGCTAGGGTTTTTTTTAACCGTTTATTAATGAATACATTTGTATGTATAATAATTTAACAATCATCATGAATATATTCTTACTCCATATCAAACTTATTTCACACAGAGAGAAAAGCTGAAAAGACATCATGTAAGACAATAACAAGAGCTTAAACAGTATCTAAAACGATTAACTTCAATCGCTTAGGTTGTTTTCTGTGTACATATAATACATCCCAATTAATTACTATCAAAACATGCTTCTAGACACCCCAACACAAGTAGACTAGCATATTCACACATCCCGATCACGACATGTGCCACAGGTAAACAGTAATGGCGACCCCAAATCCTGATTTTGATTGGTTGGCCAAGAAGAAACTGCACGAGATATAACATTCCTGTCTGAAATCGGGGTATCTTGTCGTAATTTTTACGAAATAGGGATTTCTGTACAATTGGGAAATCAGGATCAATGCTTCAAATCAGGAAAATCCTGACTAGATCTGGAAGGTTTCTTTATGCATGTATAGATCATACAATTTAAATTACTCTTCTGTTGAGGAATCAAAACTAATGTGACTTCTCTTAAATGCCAGAATGATAAATTACAAAGCAAGGAGAAATACTGTCTGCATTTGTATCTAGTCATATGGCTACATCGCCTTTCTGCTTCTCTCGTGGTCTTAATGAGGGTAGCATCTCCCTCTTTGCTGGTCCATAAACACACTGGCAATGAAGAGGTTTTTCTCCTTCCATCAGCTTGTCCAAAAAATGTCTCCCTGTAAGTCTCTTCAGAACTCTGGGGGCAGATTGTCCAAGTGATGTTGAAATGTTCCCTCCAGAACTCTGGATGAGCTGCTCAATAGACTTTCTTCGGAAATGGCGCTGTACAATGGCATTGTTGAAACTGCAGTTTTCTCCCTACAATATGTAGGAATTTACAATTGCAGTATTTAAAATGTGGGAAATCACTTTTCGACCATTTCTTTTGATGCTAAATTTATAATTTTACACCATTTGGTTGCTCCTATTAACAGTACCCATTTTTTAATCATTAACATGAACCATCGTAAATGGAAGGCCTAACTTTTGCTTCACGATTTCTTATGATATCAGGTCTTCTAATTTCCACATTTGACAGACGTGTCAGAGGTGCTTATCAGGTAAACAGCCTTTGCATCTAGATACTTTAGGCAGCTCAAAGGTCCATATGACATGGTTGCTGTGTCCCCTCTGTTACTCAGCTGAGTTTTCTTCAGTTTGTCTGGGATACCCTTTCTGTAACTGCGAACAGTTCCATTTGCCCTTGGTCCCAGGACCCATAGATCCAGATGAAGACAGGGGAACTATAGTAATTGTCACAATAAAGAAAATGCAACTTTTCAAAATAGTTTCTCATTAAATCCATAACTAGGTCATAAATTTTTTACCTGTATATAGTTTAAATTTCAAACAATATGCGTTTTCTGTGTCACACAAAACATAAGCTTTTAAACCATATTTGACTGGTTTGTCTGGCTATAAACACGAAAGGATAAGTTGCCTTGCCAGGCAACCATGTTTTCGTTAATGGCCAGAGAGCTTGGTTGGGTTTGTAAACAGCAGGAAACTTTGTGAGGATTCTGTGGTACTGGGGGCCAAGTTTAAATAGAGGGTCATAGCCCTCAGTTCCACATGGAATATATTTCTCATTGTCGTTCAAATGAAAAAAAAGCAAGAAGAAGTAAAAATTTATCCCTGGACATAACACTGGGGAAAAAAGGAGTTGATGTGACTGGATTTATGGTCCAGTATTCGGAAAAAGTCCATTTGAGTAATGATGCCCATTGCTATAACAACGGCGGAGAACTTCTTCATCTCTAAAGCTGTTGTATCTTTTAAGAACTAGGTAATGACACACAAACAATGGAAATTGTTGGTCACTAGCTATCAGAGTTAAGGAACTAGTGGAAGATTTGATTGTAATCTGGCCAAGGCATCAGAACATGGGCGGAAGGGATGGCAGTCACCGCCCCAATAATTTTGCCAAATGTGATTTTTTTAAAAATTAAAGTGAAAGTAAAATTTTTCAATGGCAATCTGTGTTCTTTGGAGCTGCGATAAATCATTATAATGGCAACCTGCATTCAATGGAGCGGCAAAGTGTGAACTCTATTGTTTACACAAGCAAAAGTGTAGTATATATACCTGTTTCCGGTGTGTGTTGACAATTAACAGGGCATTAAATAAATAGGTTTGGCATTAAAGAAATAAAAAAAATGTTCTCTAGCTTTGATGATAAATAACAAGTTGTAATAAAGTCATAATCAACTATCAGAGAATATTAGAATGTAAGTCTTGTAAGGGCATACCTGAAAACCTTGAAAATAAGATGCAGTTTATTGTAAGTTTTGGTAAGAAAGTGGGGGTTTATTTTCAAAACTGTTTTATTTTCAAATCACAGCTTATTATTCAAACAAAAAAACTGGTGAGTGACGAGAGCATAATCACAGCTTATTTTCAAAACAATAATTTGTATATGATTGTGAACTACTTGTTTGTTCTAAAAATAGGATATCCAGGTAAAAAAATGAAAAGTGTTAAAGTGTCTTTAATTCTGGACACCCATTTATAAAACAGTGGGCTCTTAGCAATGGCAACTACTAGACATACTCCTACTACAAGTACAAGAAAAAAGTTATAATAGAAAATTTAAAGTTGTAGAGCAGCACAAAGAGCTATCACTTGGCAATGCAAAAAATCATATCATAGAAACTGCAAAGTATTTTGAAACTGACAAAAGCAATTGTCATGACTGGCTTTTTTATGCCCCCACCATGAAATGGCCGGGGCATATAGTGTTACCCCTTTTCGTCATTCCATCCTTCCATCCTTCCATCCTTCTGTCATTCTGTCATCACTCATTTTCCGATCATTATCTCAACAACCGTTGCACACATCAAATTTGGTTTATGGATGTGTCTTATGAATGTTCAGGTTGAGATCGAATTTGGTTTCGGTCAGATGATTAACGATAGAGTTATGCCTCTTGAACTACGAAAAAAAATTGGAAATTCACTTTCCGATCATTATCTCAACAACCATGACACACATTCGACTCAAATTTAATATATGGATGTGTCTTATAAATATACAGGTTGATTTTGAATTTGATTCTGGTCCGATGATTTTTGGCAGATTAATGCCTCTTGAACTTAAAAAAAAAAATGAAAAATTCTCAGTTTCCGCTCTCTAACTTTTGAAGGGACGCATATATAAAGCTGATAATTCATGTGTAGGTTATTTACAAGAAAATACAGATCAAGTGTGAATTTAGTTCCGTTCTGATGATTTTTGATAGAGTTATGCATTTTGAACTTAGAAAAAATGGGAAATTCTTAGTTTCTGCTCTCTAACTTTTGAAGTCAGTGGCGTAGCTACACTGAAGCACTGTAAGCATGTGCTTACAAATTTTTTTGTGAATCTCAAATTTTTGGAACATAGTTATTTTTTCATTGAAAATTTCGACAACCTTTTTCGTTTGTGCCAGAACTTTTCTTGAAGCATCCTGAACTTTGTTTTGTACATGTTGTTATACACTTTTCGAAATACTGACTGAGTCGTAATTTCAAGATTTAAATCTAAATAGTATGAATTCACAAATATGACTACTAATATAATTACAATCCACAGATCAGCGCTTCAATCCGTATCGAAATGAAAAGAGGCAAGTCTGCTTTTTCAGAGGACAGTTTAGGTAAAGGGGAAAGTAAATTGCCATAGCGCTATGAAATTCCAAAACAGGTAATAAATATGTTTGCATCATATGGAAGCGTAAAATACAACTTTTATTCTCTAATTAGACAAATGCCAGTTATAAAATTGCTTGAAAAATACTGCACCTAGTAATAAAAAAATCTAGCCAAAAGTCCCACTTTCACCGTATTGTCAGGCATGGTTGTCTCGTAAAAAAAAATCTGATTTAGTTTGTTTAGATGTAATTTTACAGCAAGTAGCCAGGGGTATAACGTCAGTCAGTCAGTCTGTAAGTCCTGTATTTTTGTAAGCGCAACTCCTCTTAAACCGCTGCACGGACTTTCTTAAAACTTTGTAGGTATTTAGGACACAATGTGTAGATGTGCATATTACCAGGAAATTCCGATTCAATTATTTTTCTGTAAAAATCGGCCCTTTTGAACTTAGAATTTTACCCATATATTGAATTTAGTAATTAACAGTTTGTAAGCGCATATCTTCTTAAACCGCTGTGCAGGGAATTCCTTAAAACTTTGAAAGGAATTTAGGAAATAATGTGCAGATGTGCATAATACCAGGAAATTTTGATTCCATTATTTTGCTGCGAATTTTGGCACTATAATTTATAATTTTTTGTTGTTGTTAAAGACAAAAGTATATATATATAGATATGCATACTCACTCTTGTAAAAATTTTTGATGTGATGATTTTTTGTGAAATAAATGCATGCTCGTTTTAAAATCAAATTATTCTGTGTATTAAATGCATACCCTGCCATTAATTATTTGTAGCGTTGTCATGTAATGGGGTATATGTGAGCTTGCTTACTTTTTCTTTCGTTGAAAAATATGCTCAGCTTCTGCAGGGGGGGGGGGGGGGGGGGGGGGCAAAGCCCCCAAAACACTTTGCTTACAAATATTTTGTCCATGGCTATGCCACTGGAAGTGATGCATATGTAAAGTTGATATTTCATATTAAGTTAATTTATTAAAAAATACAGGTCAAGTTTGAACTTGGTTCCAGTCCGATGATTTTTGACTGTGTAATGCCTCTTGAACTTAAAGACCGAGAAAATAAGCACTGCCTTCAAATTTACCTGGTCAATGTACCCCTGTCAATCAACTAAATTGAGGCCCCAGATTAAATGTTAGAAAATGATTGACATTCGTTTACTCGGCTTGTGTATAAGAAATTGAGTAATTTTCAGGGATTAATAACTTATTCTGCAATCAAACAAATGGTATACTAAATTTGGCATTTGAAATTTTAGTCACCTGCGGGGGCATTTGTGGCATTATGACACATCTTGTTTTATATCTTCAACAACTTACTACAATTATCTCTAACCTATAATTTCTGCATTCCTATTTCAAAACTATTAATCAAACTGTATATTTCAAGTTTCTAAAGCGTAAACCTTAGTTTAGTTAAATAATGGCCAAAAAGTTTCATTGCATAGCTTGCTAGTACCTATCATTTTCACCTTTCTCTCTGTGTTAATTCTCTTTAGCACCTCAAGGTGAAAATGCTCAAGCATGGCAATCGTTTACAATAACAATACATGATTACTAGATTTTACCGATTTATTCACTTCACAATGTATATGATAAAAAAAGCACAATGATACAACTATAAAACTTTTGTCGATGAAATATCTTACATAATGCACATTCAAATTGAAATCAAAAGATCATATTACATCAAGAATTTCTGTTCTTTCTAATGACTTTACAAGCGATTCTTTTTTCTCAGTAATAGTGCACAGGTTTTAGGACGGATAACTTGAGGTTAATTGAGGATACAACACTCTCATCAGCACTTTTCTCCTACATTTTCCTGAGAATTGAATTGGTGAACCATCTCTGAAATTCTTTTTTTAAAACACCTTTAAATTCTTTGTTCACTAATTGATCAAGAGGTTGTAATTGATCTGTGCAGTTGGGGGATATGTAGACTAATTCAATGTTGTTGTGTTTTAGGATCGCACGAGCCTCGTCGTCCTGATGACCGCTAAAAACATCCCACAGTAACAAGGCCTTCGATGTCGCTTTGATACCAAGTCGTTCTCAAGTTGATTAAATGTAGGGAATAATGATCAAGTTCACCAGCCTGAAAAAAAATTGTACGGTCAAAACTTGTGTTGTGTCAACAATAAACCATATAATGTCGAAAGTAATATTTCTACAAATTGGACTTACAACCGAAGAATATTGAAACCTCAAATTAATTATTGTCTTGCTATTTTACGTACCAAATAATGACAAGATATATTGTTTCATTGAATAGAAATCAGTTACTAAAGACAGATAGTTTGACATCACGGCGCAACAAGCGATACAAACAGTACTTATTTAACTCTGGAAAAAGCCTATACAAATTATATAAATGCTCAGTGCACTGTGGTGCAAATCATATGGCAAATTTATTTGCACATTTGTGTTTAATGATAATACATTTTGTGGGTGTGGTAGTAACTGTATTCCCGAAAGAAAATACAATATTTGTAAATATTTTGTCAAAAGAATGAGTAATGTCATCTGACTTGCAGGATTTCCATACTGTA
Source organism: Magallana hongkongensis (assembly GCA_016163765.1). Classification (NCBI taxonomy): domain Eukaryota; kingdom Metazoa; phylum Mollusca; class Bivalvia; order Ostreida; family Ostreidae; genus Magallana; species Magallana hongkongensis. Next base: position 61,173,406 of record WFKH01007768.1, read on the forward strand.
AATGAAGAGACATACTGTAAAAAAAAACCGAAAACCCGTAAGAACTAACTTGATTCTTGAACAAATGTGAACATATAAGATGTCAAGTAATATAGTGCTGTTTTTAGTTGTAATGTGAAAAGCACAAGAGACTCAGCATGATATAAAGATTGGGTATTTCTATAAACTGTACGTGCGTCATCTTGACATCGTGTTTTGAAGGTTACCGTGCGCCGTGGTGACGAAATATGTTGTTTTTGAGGTGGATGACAAAAATATCTTTTCATCAAATGGAATAGAGCATCGTATACCAATAAAAGAAGTGTTGAAGCATAGATTAATCTGTTAGTAATGATTTTTATGAAAAATATGCGATAGCCACATTGTCTTTGTATTTTTTGATTGACCCTGATAGTGATTCGTATTGATTAAGTCGTATTTTTTGTAATGATAAGCAGCAATAATGGTAATAAATTTACAAATAACTAGTATTTTATAATGAATTTTACTTACCCTCTCATTGTTTATGTATTCGCCCAATGAATTTCTGATTGCGTCAAATGACCCATCCCTCGGGAAATTTAAACTTGGGGTGACATGCAGGAGTTTTTCCTTTGTAGATAACTTGCAGATCAAGAAGAACACCTGATGCGGTGCAGGCTAGAGTCACTGTAATCTGACGCTTATCATCTAACCCGTAATCTTTACTTGTCTGTTTCCCTCAAGATCCATAGTTCAATTTCTCACAGGAACAATTTTAACACCTGTTTCATCTACGTTAATAATAAAAGACTAGGGAATAGAGTGTTTCTTGACAACTGTTTCAATTCGCTTTAGGTAATCTGCTTTTACATTTTCAAAATCACTGGGAAGTACTTTTACCGGACTTCAAGTCCCTCTCCGTTTCCATTCTCCTGAGAATTAATTCTGCCAGAGACATTTCTATCATTATGGGTCCATCAAATTCTCTTAAAAGAGATTTTTGGTGAAACATTATCACTGCACATGAGATGGACATCACTATCCAGGTATTGACGATGTCCCCATTCAATCTTAATTTTCTTGCGTGATTTTGTACTAATTCATCGTATTTACCAAGTAGTAATGGTCGACCCCTGTCTCCTTTCGGTAATTATAAAACTCTATGAGAAGGCGTTCTGTCTCTGCTTTTTATATACACTTTCTTCAGATTACAGATTGTACTTTCACACACAAGGAAACCAAGTTCTGAAGAAAAATGTGTCGTTTTTCCCGCTTTGGCGGAACAAATACACATGCACCAAATTGTCTCCGTTTACAGTATCTTATAATCAAAACAAATTTTGAAATTTTATGTTTTACCATGACACAAAACAGCAAATTCACAGAAACGCTTAAGCTGCTTTAAACCTTTCCTCACAACCTGGATCCATTTTTAGATGTTTTTGATGTGCAACTGATGAGTCAAATCAAAATTGAAGCTTGAACTTGCATATAAACTTCTCTAATCAAATGTGAGTTGTGTTATCGTGATACACTTTTTATGTTGTCAAACATAGATAAGCAAATATTAAGTCCTCACCCCTTTATCGATCAAATTTGCCACCCAAATATGAAATACCTTCCGGCGCCCCTGAATCCAGCTCAGGTCTGAATTAATGAAACATTTACATTTCCTAATGCATAGCTGCTCCTAGTATATCCTGAATTCTCCTTTGTGTAGCGGTTTGTATTTGTTGTAGTGGATCCTGTGTGGGTGACTGTTGATATGAGTACAGTAAAACTCAGTTATAGTGAAGTCCTAGGGACCAATGGATTTTCTTCGTTATATCCGTAATTCGTTATATCCGTATAACGAATTCGTAATAATAACTATAGCGAATTCACTATATACATGTTTTCTTTCACCAGACTAAAATTTTTGCTAATTAAGGCTTAGAATAAAAATACATTACTTTGATACCTTTAATAATCGGGTTGTGAGTCGAAAAATTTATATGAAAATACATTCATTCAAACTGTTATGTTAAATGGTAGTGCGAACTTTTCTAAACAGTAAAGAAATTCGTTATAAAAGTGTTAAATTTTGTTATTATTCACCTCTACGGGACTCAAAATCAGTTCGCTATATCCGTAAAGATTTGTTAAGAATCTTACCGGGGACTCAAAAAAACTTCGCTATATCCGAGAATTTGCTATATCCGTGTTCGTACTAAATGAATTTTACTGTATTGTGACCGTTGATGTGAGTATTGTGCAGCCTGGAGGTTCCCTGTGATCTGTTGACAGATCCCAAGGATCTTCCAGGAGATGTTTCTGAATATATCAGGTACATACCGTCCCTGATCATGGTGGACTAGGACCTGAAGCACATCTAGAGCTGCTTGTGATAATGTTGTATCAATGTGTCTGTAACACAAGAACTCTAGAAAGTGTAACATTACAAATGCTGGGATATCTAATGTAGGCTCACTGTTCTGTAGAGCAGCTAGACTGTTGTTCTGGTATTAGTTCACTAATATAACAAATTTTGTTTATAAGTGTGATATCCCATGCTACAGCCTGTCTCATCTTTGTAGACCAGGACTGTCCCCCTACAGCCTCAGTATACCTCTCTCTGTCTACACATGTATTATACATCAGATATGGCTGTGCTAACTTGACCTTTGTCCTCTCTATAACAGATAAAGCTTCCCTGTATCTGAGTGTCTTGTAATAATACATGGCAATGTACAACATATCAGAAACACACCCAAACCTGGCTGCTAATTTCAGCATGTGACAGGATATTTTGTCTGCAATATACATCTGTTTGTTGGCACCTGTGTTAGTGAACATGTTGTGTAATATGAAAGCTGTGGTCAGAAGGTTGGTGGCTGTAAATGTCTGTAACGTGACGACTTGGTTGTGTGTCAGGGGCGAGTTTAACAACTGTTCTATTGTATATTCCGGTATAATTTCTGTGGATATTAAAGCATTATTCCTTATCTCAGCGAAACATTCTACATCATAGTCAACTTCAGGCTTCAAAAAATTCTCATTTGTACAAACAAAAGCTCTAAGATTGTATAGGACATCAATGGTGTAGGACCTGATAGAGGAACTCTGTAACAGACAGGCCAGACCTTTCTTGTACAATTCATGTAACTGTAGGAACAATCTGTTTTGTGCTGAACCACAGACTTTTGTCAGAAACAGGTTGTTTTGTGGGATAAAAAAGTTAGGACAGATCCCCTCATACACCCATTTAAGAAGGAGTTTAAAGCAGACCCAGAAACCGGCCAGGAGATTTTGTGGACACCAGTGAGGTAGTGTGTTTTGTTGAATCACCCAGAAAATGGTTGTCTTCATGTGATAGGAACACAGCAGTTCATTGGTTTCTTCTGATTGTTTATTGATAACTTCTTTTAGGAAATGTTTTAACAATCCATATGTCAAAAACTGACTGTGGTTCATTGCATACACACATTTTTGCTCTGCCTGAGAAAAAGAAATTCTCCATCCTTCATTTCCATGTGGTCCTAATGGGTGTCCTATTGCTACAAAGTGACATCCATTTCTGACAATTTCATCAACAACTTCAGGATCAGGCCATGAGTGACATCTGTCTATCCATGAGGAGGCAGATGGGGGCCAAAAGTCACAAATATAACAAAAGGCAACATCATATTCTAGTCCCTCACCTATGTTACCTCCAATTATACCACTACCACAGGGTCCATGTTCAGTAAAACTACCGGTAGGCATTACTGCTGAACAATATAACTGTCTGTATATAGAACTAGATATATAGACTCTGTCATTCATTATGACACCTGCTAATGCAACATCTGTGACGAATTCATCTGTTGTTGGTGTCATTACCTGAAGTAAAGTAAATCCTGGTGGACTCTCAGAACTGTCAGAGAGAATCAAGGTTGTATTGGCCGTGTTGTAATACTCAGACTGAGACATGTCCAGGATCACTCGGTGGTTGCATGTTTTGCCAGATCATAAAGTCCACATCTGATCCCCTCAGTCTAAATCCTTCTCTGTAACTTCCACTCACCATCCCCGTCCCAAATATAACTTGTCTCCCCACTATTTTCATGACGACCCTTGTCACAATCTCCTTTATGTCCGCTGCCTCCCTCCTGAACGCCACCTGTTGTGAAGTCCCCACTATATGACACATCCTCACAAACACTGACTCTGACATGTGCTGGAGGTTTACTGATCTAGCAATAAAATGTATTAAATCTTAGAAAATCTTCTTCTCTACTCCCATTTTGATTATTTGAAAAAATCTAAATGCATGGTGATGATGTCCATAGAGTCCTCCACCTAAATTGTAAAATTTATGGTCCTTTGGTCAGGGGTTCAGGCCCTAGGGCGGGGCCAATATGGCCACATAGTGAAAATGTATTGATTTAATAATATTTTCTGTACTATCACAGTCATGGGAGATAAAGTCATGCAATGTAATTATGTTTATAATGTCATGCTCTGGCCATGGGGCAGATTGACCACCCTCCCTAGTGGGACATCTGCCGATATAGTACTTAATAATCAAAATACTTTCACCGTTTTAGAATTTTCAAAATTGACCAAAAAGTATATATGCTTAAAAAATTTTTGGAAAGAGAAAAACTATAAAAGGCACAGTGGGATTTGAACTTATGACTTAAAGATTCATAGCTAATGCTCAAACCGATTGCACTACGCTGTTAGGTAACAACTTTGGAAGTGAATAATTACATAAATTATACTTGGTTGTATTGTTTATTTAGATAGGAATAGTCACAATTTAGAGATGTCCCTATAAGTAATTGATCCCAGGATGAAAAGAAAATTTTCAAACTAACCATGGAAAACATTTTCCCCTAGAAATAAAATCATTTTAAGTAATGTACTTACATATTTGATGAGACTGACTCCATCTTTTTTCTTCCAGCTAAATGTATTTCCTAAAAAAATTTAATGTTATTATTTTGTAGTTAAGATGCTTCAGTCATTTCTCTTGTCTCATGTTTGCAAATTCTTTATTTTTTTCCATTTCCTTAGTTCTGCTTGTGAGTTCAAATTTATGTATTAATCTGGGAAAATTTCCATTTTCCTCAGGAATCTTTGTAAAAAAAAATTATTTCTATCTTTATCAATCTAATTTGATTTTAACTAGTATATGTCATACAAATAGATATCAGTATGAAAATATGAATATAAGCATTGAATGCTTATTTTTTGATGTCATCGGTCCTATGACACACCAAGCGGTGCAGACAAATTATCATACCTCGCTAACGCACGGTTTTCAATTTGTCTGCACCGCTTGGTGTGTCATAGGACCGACGACATCCAAAAATAAGCATTCAATGCTTAACTAACAGCACATTATAACAAATCATACTGTAAAACTTCCTTATAACAATATGCCTGAGGGACTTGCGATTTTGCTTTGTTATAAACTTATTAGTTATATCGTTAGGTTCACATTACGTGTACATTACATTATAAAGCATCAATTTTTTACAAGCGTGTTCGCAGTAAGCTTGTTTTACTGATTTTGGGGAGGTATGCCCCGTTTGAAACTACAAGTTTAGCCAGTAACGAATATGCTACTAAAACAGATTGTTGACATAACTTCTCTTTAAATGCTGATCAAAATTTCAAAAATTTTAGAGGCAATTTAGGACATAACCTGTAGATTTGCATATTTTAACAAAAATTCTTAATATTAAACTTTTTAAATGAGAATTTTGTCACCATTTATTTATGCATGAATTGCTGTTCATTTAAGAAATAAATAGCAGTTTAAAAAGTTTTTAATTTTGCTGTTTATTACTTATATTTATGTTTGAAAAGACAAATTGTTCAGAACTGTTAAAATTTCTGATATTTTATGTCTCCAATAATACAAGCGACAAGCGATGAGAGCGTGCTATGATCATTGTGACGTCATGAAAAAGTTCATACAGAATTGAACTTGAACGTTTTTCGCTACTCTAAGGAAACATATTTGCAAATGTAAATATTATGTATAGCATTTGTCAAGGAATGTGTATGTACGAGGGTTTGTGAGCTTGATCACTTTCTTTCATATACTGTTGATTATTGTTTATTGTTGTTATATTCAGTAGTATAGACTATAAAACTCTATAGACGAATAGTCATCAAATTGAAATGTTAGATCATCTAAAAAATATTGACCAGTCAACTGTTTTAAAATATTGACCTGCTAGGAACAATATCAAGAGGATATGCCCACTTAGTGTTGGATAATTTTTCGTCCCTCTGGGTCTGACATCATTGATGTTGCCTTCAACCCCAGTCAATATCTCGATACAGTATTTGTTTGTTTTCATTTGTTGAGTAATTTACTGCAGGTTGTTATGCACCTTTAGTTTGTCATGTGTAAACTTGACCACTGCACAGTATTGATGATTTTGTTTACCTTTGACAGGTATTGATGATTTTGTTTACCTTTGACAGGTATTGATGATTTTGTTTACCTTTGACAGGTGAAGCAGAGGTGTGAGGTGTTAGAGGAACAGTTAGTGGATCTGGTTGTCATGGCGATGGAGAGGTCCGAGAATGATGACGCCTCCAATGATGAATGCCTCAGTCAGTTGCTATGGCAGCATTTATCCAGCCAAGTCATTTACTTTGTGTTATTTCAGTTTGCCAGCTTTCCTCACATGGTTGTGTCCCTTTATGAGAAGGTAAACAATAAGGTCTTTAATAGATTTAAAAGTGATCAACGAATTTTTCATATAACAATATATAATGTACATGTAGTGATTGAAAATACTCTGAATTTCTGCAGCTGAAGGGTCGTAACCTTAACAAGGGGCGAGACCACTTGATGTGGGTCCTTCTACAGTTTATATCAGGCAGCATTCAGAAGAACCCGGTCAGTCAGCCAATATAGATTAACTTGTGTTTATTCTAAACAAACAGAAAAAAGGATTCTCGATTGAACAGAATTTATTGAATGTTAACAAGAAAGGCATTCTGACATGGCTATATGCATTGAGTGCACATTTCTCACTTAAAACTGCTTGGTCCGATTTTATATAAAATTTTGTGTACGCTTTTAAACGATGGTTAAGCTAAACATGTGTATAATAATAGACATTACAGTAGTTTTCCCGGTCAATTAAGCCATATTTCAATGAAAAAATAATGTACAAAATTTCTTTTACAAAAAAAAAAGGGTATCGCGTTATTTCGCCTCATATCAAAATTCGCCCCTGGCATCGAGGCGGGGATGATTGTAATTACACCTTTAACTTCGCTATCAATAGAGTCTAAATTTGAGTAATGTTCTGGCAAATAAAAAATAAACATTTTGTTCACTATTATTTCTAAAGTTTGTTTTGTTTACAATCGATGCATAACATGCGGGTTGAAAAAACCCAAACATTCGGGGGATGAAACTAAACGGTTCCCTTTCCTAAACATTCCCATAATGCATTTTGGTTTGTTTTTTTGTTTGCCCAAAGAGAAATTATTATACCCCCGCAAACGAAGTTTAGGGGGGTATATTGGTTTCACCCTGTCTGTCTGTCCGTCTCTCTGTCCGTCCATCTGTCTGTAGACGCAACTTTGTCCCCCCTATAGAATTTTTTACTACTGCATGGAACAGTCTGAAAATTTGTACATATGTTGAACACCATCTGAAGATGTGCACCTGCAATTTTTTTTTAAGATCAGACAAGATTTAATGATTTTATGACAGTTTTCATTTTCCGTATTCTATATATTGTACACTGATGTTGAAAAGTAAGGGAGGTAATCCTTACAGATTTTATTAATTAATTAATAGTATTAAAACACTCTAAAATATATTTATATAAATACATCCAGATGGAGGTTTTTTGTCTTTATGTCTTAACTAAATTTATTTTTTATAAGTATTTTATCAGCTGACAATGCAAAATTTTTGTTTGTCAATGATATTAAATTCTTGGGAGCTAATAAGAACATCAAAGACACATTTGTCCCAAGGGGGCCATGATCTGAGCCATGGTTTAGATGGAGCATGTGCTTAGGGAAAATTGATAATCTGTAAAATGGGTGGTGGTTTTGGGGTTATTTTAAAACTGTTTCATGTAAACCAAAAGTTTCTATCATTATAAGGAAATAAATAATATCATTATTAATAAAGAAGTTAACTATTTTTAGAAGTTGTTTAAATTTATTAGTCAAGTAAATTGATGAAGTGACCCTACAGGGCATTAATTTAAATGAAATTCAAAATTACTGATATGATTGTAGTGTTTTGGCAATTTTAAAATTGTTTGTAATAGTAAATTTTCTTTTTTACATATTTTTACATAATATGGTAATTATGGTAATGTTTTGGGAGTTTATTAAATTTAACAAGCTCATCAAAGAAAATCATAGTCCTGTGGGATCAATTTTCTGATATGGAGTTCCATTGTACCATGAGAGAAAGTGAGGAAAATTTGAAACAACTAATTGCATCTGTCAAGACTCTTATTAGAAAGATATTCAAAGTTTTATCAACAGAAGAGCATTGCTTGGCTACCGGTATTTCCATTTACTGCAAAGGGAGGGGTTATGGTCATTGTGTTGGTTTTTCTTTAAAACAATTAAATAAAAAAAAAATATCATCAGATACATAAATTTGTAAATGTATTACTGTTATACATATGTATTTACAGTGAAGTTCTGACAATTTTGATTTTAATTTTTCTTTGTTAACTAATTTTTTTTTTACAATTCTAGAATTTTTTTTATTTGTATGTGTTGCAAACCTTTATTATTCAATTCAATTATTTGTCCCATTTGAAATTAGCCTTGCGGGGGTATTAGTCCCATTAGGACAGTTCTAGTTTTCATTTACTTTGAATATTTCTAACTTTGAAAGGAGACCGATTCCGCAGGTGTAATTAGACGAAAGTTTATAACTTTCTAAGATGATTGGTTTTTATAAAATATTATTTGATACTATGATAGCCAAAAAAATCGGACCATGCAGCTTTAAATAAACCTAACAATTTTGTTTTATCCAATTAATGTCTCTTATTATTTGTTGCAATATGTTCTCTCATTTCAATAGAACATGATAATTCTGCCTTATCCAATATGTGACGTGTATGATTGACAGCTAAAGGAGTTTCTGCCTGTGATGAAGCTGTATGACCTGTTGTATCCAGACAAGGGGATGATCCCGATGCCAGATGTCACCAAGGCCCAGTCGACCCACGGTGTGGCTGCCACCTGTATCTGGATCCACCTCAATAAGAAGGCCCAGACGGACACCATCAAACCGCCTCGCCCTACCCCGCACGCACTACAGGAACATTGCGAGTAGGTCATGACCAGTCATAATCACTGATTACTCTAAAAGAGGTCGTTGACACTAGTTGTCAAGTATGCATTTGCAACATTCAACAATACTCATGGGTATAAAACAGCCTGTAATACTGTAGATTCCTAATCAAATCCGAGAAATTAATTTCCGCGTAAAATCGTGTGAAGCAACCCTCGCGGATTTAAAGTCTCGGTTTTATTTTTCAGACAGTTTTGAACTATAGGAAATTATAACAAAAACTTGGTGACCACGATTTTATATTCTCATGATTTGATACAAATCAGCGGATTCACGGAATTAAGTACTTGCAGAAAATAAGGAATTTACAGTAACCACTTTGACAAATCATATTCCTTAGATTTGCCCTCCATTATGTGGCAATATATGTACAGGAATAAAAGAAATTTTTCTTTGTTAAGGTTTCTGAAGCAGAGCTTGAACAACAAGAATCTGTCACTGAATGATTACAAGATAGCCCTCCTATGTAACGCATGTAAGTACTTTATCAGCACAGGTCAGTTCTCCAAAGAGATTTGTCCATGTTATAACGGAGATATTTCAGTAATAACTGTCACAGTGCAATGTTTATTACAGACAGTACAAACAATGACTACTTCAACCTACCAATGGGGAAACTGGTGGAGAGTATCTATGGCGACAGTAAACACACAACATTGTTGCCAGGCAACATAGTGGCCTCTGCTCCAACTCAGCCTCTAGCCATGAGCCTCCTAGATTCCCTAACAGTTCACGCCAAAATGAGGTTGGTCACTTTGTCAGATTCCTGGATTTGAATTATGACTTGGAAATATGATTTTATGGAAGAAATCTGTGTTTTTTAATTTATGAGTTTTGCAGACCATAATACAGTTTTAAGAGAGATTAGACTTAGTATGACTACTGTAGATTCCTAATGACACGCGAGGAATTAATAGCCATGTAAAATCGCGAGAAGCACATATTGCAAATTTTAAAATCTTGCTTTTATTTTTTGAACAGATATAAATTACATGAAAGTATGATAAAAATTTACCATTAGTGATTTTATATTCTCATGATTTGATGGAAAACGGTTGAATCATGGAATTAAGTACTCACTATCTACAGTATTCTTCTTGGTACTAAATAAGATTCATGAACTAGATGAATTTATTTTTTTTTAACAAAATAAGTGTCTTGGAGACTTAAACACTCACACAGAGTTTTACTGCATGCTGCCTTTCTTCATTTTAATACACAGTAAAGTTCACTGTAACATTTCTCTCTCTTTCAGTTTAATTCACAGTATAGTTCACCGCGTGATAAAGCAGGCCAAATCTAAGGCCACCATAGCACAGTCTCCAGCCCTGATAGAGACGTACAGCCGACTGCTCGTCTACATGGAGATTGAATCTCTGGGGATTAAAGGATTCATCAGTAAGTACAGAAACAGAAATCCAGGGGTGAATGTTACCACAGAGACAAAGTTGTAAACATTTACATTCTAAAGACTCATGGAATGCTTCCCGAAACATAAAATGTACTATAGATTCCTTATTTAATGCGAGGAATGAATATTTGCATAAAATCGTGAGAAACAACCCTCGCAAATTTTAAAATTTCACATTTATTTTTCAGATAGCTTTGAACTGCTGGTACATAAAATTATTATGAAAAATTTGGTGCTTGTGATTTTACATTGTCGTGATTTAATACAAAACAGCGGATTCGTGGAATTAAGTACTCTTGTAAAATAAGGAATGTACAGTATTCAGAGTTATTGATTAACACTTCTTTCAATATCTTTAATCATATTTTGCTTGTATTGAGTTGAAACGTATTTAAGTTTGTGAAACTTCCTTGATTTTCTATTTTGAGATATAAAAACTGTTTGAATCCATGTACTGGATTTTCCAGAAAAAAAAATCATTATTTAATAATTGATTTGTAAGGGAAGGAAAAACCATAAATATATTTCAATTATGGCACTTTCGTTGTTATGATTGCAGCCACAATGTAAATTATTGAACTCTTTTAAATTTTGAATTGTGTCATTGGATAAACTTAAATCTTTAAACTTCTTCAAAAAAGAACTGAAAATGAACATGTGTTCATTAATTTCTTTGATCATTTTATCTTTCAGACTGTAAAGATATATTTACTTGATAAGAAATGAAAAATTTCCTTTATTATATTACAAGCTTGATCAAATCTTTGCATATAATATTGAAATATATAATATAATAGGATTTCTTAAAAGTGTTTAGGAGTGTGAGGTATTTGTCAATAGCTGACTTTTGCACTCTTTATCCCCTTAACACCATACTAGGACTGGCCCCTTGAAATTATTTTTAGATTTTTTTTTCATTCAAAATCTTATTGACAATATTTCTGGAATCAAGTGTTAACCTTGGTAATCCATTATTCTGTCTGCCCACATATGATCAATCTATCACTTCCTCGTTACGTTTCATTTTTATACTTTTTTTTACAATTCATTCTGGTTTATCTTGGCTTTGTAGATGACTTCCAAACTGTTTTTGCTTTTTGAAATGGCCTAGTTTCAATAGAATGATAATTCCTGGAATTACAATTTTTTTCTTTGAAACCTATGTATACTTATTGTGATCACATGAATTGAGCAATTTTTTAGCTACATTAATTTGAACAACATAACATATGGTATGCAGTGTTTATTATTGTATTGTTTTAGTGGTTGTATCATACAATCACATCTTATTAATATTATAGCATGGTATTTGAACATGTAGCGACAAGATTTCATCACTGTTAATTTTTATTACACAACATGTAGAAGAATTTCATTTACAAACATTAGGTTATAAGTTGAAATAACGCTTGTAGATTTGTATATTACTGTTTGGTGTTCTCCAACAGGTCAGTTACTGCCCACTGTGTTCACACACAACGCCTGGGGCATCCTCCACACACTGCTGGAGATGTTCAGCTACCGCCTGCACCACACCCAACCCCACTACCGCATACAGCTGCTGAGCCACCTACACCACCTCAGTCAGTCCCCACAGACCAATCAGAACCAGCTACAGCTCTGGTAAGTCAACCAGAACCAGCTTTAGCACTGATGTGTAAACCAGAACTAGCACCAGCTTGGTAAGTTGAGCAGAACCTGCTACACCTCTCATAAGTCAACCAGAACCAACTAAATCTCTGGTAGGTCAACCACAACCAGCTACATTCTTGTAAGTAAACCAGAATCTGCTACACATTTGATAAGTCAAACAAAACCACTTACAACTCTGGTAAGTCAACCAGAACCAAAAACAGCATGGTTAAGTGAACCAGAACCAGCTTCAGCTTGGTAAGTCAACCAGAACCAGCTTAAGCTCTAGTAAGTAATCCAGAACCATCCTTAGCTCTAGTACATGTAAGTCAATCAGAACCAGATTCAGCTCTGGTAG
>WFKH01007768.1:61187537-61199175 GCA_016163765.1 Magallana hongkongensis
AGCCATGGCCAATGAGAACGACATCATAGCTCACTGTTGTAATCTGATGTTATTTATAGTACATATACTAATTGACTGTTGATTGATTCCGACAGCCATGGCCAATGAGAATGACATCATAGCTCACTTCTCCATGCAGGGCTCCTCCACTGTGTTCCTGTGGTGAGTATTATACTGACCTTCATCCAATTTTATAGAACTAAGGTCAAGGTCAATTAACCTCTATGTAAAAGCCTTGTCCAGAGCATATCACCCCCCCCCCCCCCCCCCCCCCCAAACTTGGACCAGATGAACTTGTTCTTCACTCAAAGACTCTTTTGGTAGAGGGTATGCAGTGAACTTCATTCAATTTTATAGATCTAAGGTCAAGGTTGAATAACATTTGCATAAAGTTCTTTTCTTTTGGCTTAAACTTCAACCATGTAGTGCCTGTGGAAAAAGGGTATGCTGTGAAACAAATTTTATCCTTCTTTCTGTTTAAAGAGAATGAAAGAAAATTGGAAACGCAACTTTTTCTCTTCCCATTGAAAAAAAAAACCCTTTCCATAGCACAAAATGGTTCTATTTGGAGCTACCAATATTTGATTGCTCTTTGCTAAAATGGGAGGCTTTTTGAGATGCATAGTCACCATCTCAACTTAGTCCAGATGAAACCCATTTTTAGCTCTCCGAGACAAAGTAAACTTGAATTCACTAGATATTCCAAACACAAAAATGCAAAAAATAAATACAGTATACTGTATTAATTAATATTGTATTTAATTGAAAATTGAATAAATACATGTACACTCTACGTGAAATTTACAAATAACCTTTCCAAGCTTTAGCGTGTTTGTATTTGATAAATATTTGTTTTGTTTTTCAGTATTATATGGAAGAATTTGTTGGAAGAGAATAGAGGAATAACCCCTATAGCATACAAGTAAGTCTACTGGAGAATAATGTGGTTAATATGTTATAGAGTTTATAGTTATATGGACACAGAAAGCTGCAATCAACACTTGAATGTATACTTATCTCTTTTGGTTTCCTCTGAACACAAGCTGTCTCAAGAAAACTGAACTTTGAATAACATCTCACACAGACAGAAAGTTATAGACAGCATTTGAATGTACTCGATCAGTCACAGTAGTACAATATGTAAGCTAGGCTCAGACATTGATGTGTATTGTGTGACTTCAGGGTTTTGGATCGCCTGGGACCACGGTCTGTCTCGGCACATTTACGGACCTTTTCTGATTACATTGTCTCGGAACTCAATCTGAATTCTGCTGGAGGACAGCATTTCCATAAGGTAAGGGAAAGTTTATGATGATTTTTATAATTTATGCAAACAATAATTGAGTTCTTTTATTCACAGCGACTTTTTTTTCACTACCAGAAATATTCATGACAATGAGGGTCTCACAAACCTTGTTAAAATTTCTTGCATGCCAATAAAAGTTTGTTTACAGTATATTAAAAAAGGAAATTTAGTTGATATTTTCAAATTTTCGAAGTAATACAAAATGTAATAGCAAAATTTTCATCTTTCTCTTGTTTTTCAGGCTATTGACTCATTGAATGAGATGGTATGGCGTTACAACATTGTAACTATTGACCGACTCATTCTGTGTCTGGTAAGTACTCACATCCCTACAGCAGGGCTAGAATAATCACCCTTACAACAGGGTGAGAATAGTCACACCTCTACAGCAAGTTTAGAATAGTCACACCTCTACAGCAGGGCTAGAATAGTCACACCTCTACAGCAAGTTTAGAATAGTCACTACTCTACAGCCAGGGCTGTCACAGCACTTTTTGGTACAGGGACCGGGTCCCTCTCCATTGGGAAAATTATCGACATTTTTTGTCAAATTGGGAAAATTTAAGATAGTTAAATTAATATATCATCAAAATGACTTCTGTATTTAATAGCTTAATCTGTTGTTCACTTCTTTAAATCAAAGTTTTACAGCTCACATGATGTTCTCATAACTAACCAAGAGTAAATTAAAAGAAGACAAACTAAAAAAAATAGGGAAATTTTAAGAATTATGAAGAGTTCAATTTAAAAAAAAAATATTTATACATGTTGTTTTACAAATTTAAATTTTTGATTTGAAATTTTACAGTGGTCAGGAAAATAAAAAGTCTTCAATTTTTTTCACATGATTGATACATGTTGGTTTAATATTTTGTAAATCAAGGCTATCCACAGGCGTATATATAAAAAAAAAAATTTCTTCAAAAAATAGCAAAAAAAAAGATAAACATCAAATTTGGAAAAGGGAACCAAATTTATATGATGTGGAATTATTATTTTTCATTTAATAGATTAAATATTTGAAATATCTTATAAGTAAAATTCTGTGTAATACATGGATGTTATTGACATCTTGTGTATTTACGGGTATTAGTAAAACCCTGTGACCCAATTACAGCCGTAATACAAAAGAGATGTTTACAAAACTAAATGATTTCCTGATAATCAAAGAATTTACTTGGAAGGCTTAATATCTAATTACAAGATATTAACCAATGATACTGTGATCACAATAATTTATAACCATCGTTAGTAAATTTCTGAGCACTTTAAAATGCATCACTCATGCCGCACAGTGCAGGTGCCGTATAAACTGACTCTGCTATACTCTGTCCCGAGTTTTTGCTACCACCACTTTTTGCTTGATATTTCGATAACCATAAATACCTTTGTGCTCAAAGTATGTTCATCCACTAATATGAAAAATGTTCAGATTATCTGTTTTGAAACGCCCCCTCTACCGCTTCAGGTTTCAATACACATCCCAAAATAGAAAGTCTACGGAGATTTAGCATTGCATCAGCCATCATTAAGCCCGGATGATAACGTTGAAAAATTGTGCGAGGTGTCCCGAGAACTTCCGAATGGAGAAAAGATGTAAACATTTCCCATTATAAATCTCCGTAAGAAATTTGTTTTCGTTCCTGTGAACTTTAATGAGTGAAAAATGATAATTTGTCAATGAAGATATCTTGGATATTTTCCCTTTTATCGATTTGAACAGCATTTCTTTCACAGGTATGTGTATTTTTATTAAAAATCATCAAAAAGTGGTTGAAGCAATAACTTGGGACAGACTATAGTTGGGCTTGTTAGGTCACCACAGGGGTTAAGTCCAGTTCTGAGAACCTTTTAATTAAAATAATCATCAGTGTCATCCCCATTACTTGATCATTATGATATAATTAAGTCAGCTTTAATCAATTACGGCTAATCTACTGACCAAAAAGCAATTCCGCAAGTTGTAAATAATTAGGCCTATGCATTTGGGAATTTTTATCCTGAAATTGGGAAAATCTGCGGCTTTTTGCCATTGGGAATGGGTCCGATATTCGGTTCAAATTTGAGGGGAGTGACGGCCCTGACAGCAGGGCTAGAATAGTCACACCCCTGCAGCAGGGCTAGAATAGTCACACCTCTACAGCTGGGTGAGAATAGTCACACCTCTACAGCAAGTTTAGAATAGTCACTACTCTACAGAAGGGGAAAAATAATCATATCCTACAGCACGGTGAAAAATAGTCACATCCCTACAACAGGGTGAGAATAGTCACACCCCTACAGCAAGTTTAGAATAGTCACTACTCTACAGCAGGGCAAAAAATAGTCACCCACCCCACAGCAGTGCAAAGAATGTTTTAATGATTGATAATTAATGCAGGTTTAATTATTTATGATTTCATGATTCAGATTGTATTGGTATTGATAGGCTATTTTGCAGAGTCAAACACCCACAGGCATTCTCATATGCACTAACTGACTGTGACCGGTTCACCAAATTTTTTTTTGATGAGTACACCATCCCCTTTACCAATTTCCTCTTTTACACTCTCATGAAGGAAATTGCACCAATCTTGTCAACAAACATCTTCATATTTTCAGAACAGGATCTTTTTTTCAATGCCTCCAAAAACTACACAGGTTTTCTTCTCATTGCTCGATTAAGAATGATGAATAATCATAAGATATAATGAGTATTCATGAGTTTCAAAACAAGTATAGTTCAGTGACTTGGTCCATGATCACTAAGCAAGACTGGTTCAGGGTTTCTAGCAATGTTTATTGTGTTATTCAAGTTAAGTCCAACAATGACTTCAGAATACATGATTTGGTAGATTTAGACAGTCATACTAATTGATCATGGGTTTCATGCACCCTTTAGCTACATATGTTAATTTACATCATTATACAAATCAATATTCACATCTACACAGATCTATTCAGTCAGATGCACGTGTCTTGTAATGTCTTTGCTTTGAGCAGGCCCTGAGGAATGTAGATGAGGATGCCAGGCTGTGCTACCTCCTGATCCACATGCTACTCCTGAAGCCCCAGGACTTCAAGTCCCGCGTACAGGAATTTGTCAAGGAGGTAACAATGGAGTCTAGACAGTTGATGAATGTGTAAAATTCTCACCCAAGGAATGTACATAATATAGAAAAAGGAGATAAAGAAGGAATTTCAATGAGAAATGATATTAACCTAATTCCAATAGTTTGATACAGAAAAATTAGAAATGATACAAACTTTAAGCATTTTACATCTGTATGTGCACTGACTTAATTTTTTATTGAACAGAATTCCCCTGAGCACTGGCTACAAAACAACTGGCACGAAAAACACATGGCTTTCCACCGGGTAAGTCACTCTGTGTATACGTGTTGGGACTACTGTCTTATTTTATACATAAATGTTGTAAGTCAAAGCTATAGGTAAGACTGAGTAAACACTGCAGTACTGTAGATAAAATTAAAGATATTCATATCTTGCTATCAATGTCATTCATAGATGTGATGTTTTTATTTGTTAGAAATACCCAGAGAAGTTTTACTTTGAGGGTATCCAGGACCTGAGCAGCCCCATTCAGCACCAGTACCTGCCTGTCTACTTCGGGAATGTCTGTCTCCGATTTCTGCCGGTGAGTGTTCTGTTCCAATTGTTAGGAAACACTGTTATCATGTTTTGGTATTATGAATACAGTAAAACTTGCTTAGATTATATGAACTCTTTGTCGTAAGTAACAGATAGATACATGATAGATGATGTATAACAGAGATTCTCAATATCTATTAAGATACACCTAGTAAAACTTTGAGGTATAAAGAAAACTGAGATAAACAATATCTTCCTTTTTATCAGTGTTAACTAATATTCAAGTTTTATGTAACAACAAGGAGGTGTTGATTATTGTTTGGGATTTTGAATGACAGTTAAATGCACAGAGTAGAGCTGTATTTCTTACTCAATGCTTTGTCTGTTCTGTAGGTGCTAGACATCTTGTTACACAGAATCCTGGAGCAGCCCTCCCTGACGACCAACAACCTGAACCTGTTTGAGAAAATTCTGGAAAGTCTGGGAGTTCTGTACAAATTCCACGGTGAGTGAGACATTGTCATCACTGAATAATCAAAGCAATGAACGTATGATATAGAAGAGGCAATAGAAAGGCAATTCTTCAATAAATCACCTGATTAGTCCAACAAACTTGACAGTAATATTTTGTATGTAGAGTATAACAGGTGAAGTTGCTTTGTGTTGTAGACCACCCTATTACCTACCTATACAACACGCTGCACTACTACCACAAGATCCTGGTCCAGAGAGCCGCCTACAAACGCAGGCTTGTTACCACCATCTGGAGTAAGGGGCTCCTAGCTTTTATTATATACCCATCAAATTTCCATTCTTGATACTGTCAATTTTACAGAGTGTGATCCGATTTTCCGGATCACCACACTGTGGTTTTCTGATTCCATATCACCACTCTCTGAAACTGATGACGAAGTCGCTTAAAATAACGTCTGTATTTTAACGCGTTTTAAAAGAGTTCATCTAAAAATAGCTTTGTTGTATAAGTAAACGTCATACAATTAATTTTAAAAAGGTAGTTTTGTAATTAAAACTTAGAAATGGACAAGGGTATATAATAAATTTATCATTATAACAGTAACTTGATCCAAAGAGCCTGATCATGTCTCGTTGCCAGGTGCGGATCATCAGATCAAACTCGGGGCTTCGCATCTTGTTTGATCTGATGATCCGCGCCTGGCAACTTGATGTGATCCGGCCCTTTGAATCAAGTTACTGTTATAATAATATATATTTTTCACATTTTACTTAGGGCCTTTTGTGCTTTTGTTGTGGAGCCAATTGGAAGAAATTGTAGTTTGGCAAAAATAAGTTTATAACTTTAAAAAGTGTAAGCAGTCTGTAATACAATAATTTCTAAAATCAAATAGCACCCATTTTAAGAGAATGCTAGATATTTCAATCACTATAACAATGGACAGAATGTGACTCTGACTCCCTGGATCTTGTTCCAGATGCCCATCAGGAGATCCGGCCCAGCACCTGGTTCCTGACAGAGGACTACCAGAGGTTCTCCCACGAAGAGAGTCTGGAGTGGGTTCCAGATCTGGATTACTACGTCCGGATCATTGGCAGACTGGTTGACAGTATCTTTTGATTGTTTGGATACCGAAATTAGTATGTAATATTTTCAGTAAAAAAAATGCTGGGAGTTTCACTCTGACAATCTTTTGATAAGTACATGTATTAGAGGGGGGTCATTAATGGTGGTTAGTGGGAAATTTGGAAATATTGGCTTTGTACGTTGAATTTCACCATGAAGTTTTGATGGATGCCAACACTTGGATATTTGGAAGTTTTTTCTTAGTTGTGCCAAGATCGAGATGCCCAAGTTTAACTCTATTGGAAAACATTTGAGTGACAAGGTTTGACTCTGAAACAGAAATGGGAAATATTTGAGAATGTCAGCTGTCTAGCTCATCACGTAGGTTTGATTGATGTCTACACTTAAGACACTGTTTGCCTTGACCTGTGTAAGCTATAGACGGTAAGAGTCCCTTCCCTAACTGTGACTGGAGATTCAACGAGTTCCCGGGACCTGCTGCCCACGCCCTCTATGTGACCTGCGTGGAACTGATGGCACTTCCTGTCCCCGGGAACGTTGTGGGGAATTCCCTGCTGGATGTCGTCATGAAGAGTTCCACTCAACTACAGAGGGGCAAGGTCATGTCGTGGATGAACGCTGTAGGACTTGTGCTCACAGCTTTGCCGGTAAGTGTCACATAGGTCATAAGGTCAAGGTTATATCATTGATGAATGCTGTCAAACAAGTACCCTCAGCTATGTCAGTGTCACATGAGTCAAGGTTACATAATTCAAGTTAATGATCCAGACTGTACTGTACATCTATTTGTTTGTGTTTGACAGTCAGATATGTTAAGTAAGTGATAGACAGTTTGAAACTTTCTACCTTTTTGGCAATTGTTTGCAAAAATACCAGTTACTGTGAAGTGTTGGAATTTCAGCGTAATCTTGGAAATAAATCATCATTGTGTATCTTAGGAGACCTACTGGATTTCTTTGAACAACAAGATCGTGGAGACAATTTGTAGTCTGCCTCTGACAGTCCAGGGCGGGTGTCAGCCATTCCAGGTTTTCAACTTCACCACCAGCCAGACTGTGTTCGCCGAGCAACACATGACCTACTTACTGGCCCTGTCTCACGCAGTGTGGCACCACGCGGGAATAGGACAGTTATCTCAGCTCAGTGTGTGAGTATCTCACCTCAGTGTGTGAGTATTTTAACTCAGTGTGGGAGTGTTCTTAGCTCTGTGTGGGAGTATTCTTAGCTCTGTGTGGGAGTATTCTTAGCTCTGTGTGGGAGTATTCTTAGCTAAGTGTGTGAGTATTTGAGTATTCTCAGATCAGTGTGTGAGTATTCTCAGATCAGTGTGTGAGTATTCTCAGATCCATGTGCTTGTATTCTCAGATACTCACAATACAATGTATTTGTATAACAAATATCCTGACTCTGTGTGCGAGGATTTTTGTTACACTTTTCTAGACACAATGTGTGAGGATTTGTTACAATTGCCCACTTTTATCATATTAATGATACATGTACATGAACTACTTATGATGTTTACAGATTCCTGCGGGACCACCTGAAGCCGGTGGTGAAGACGGAGGAACAGTTCCTGTACGTGTGCCACCTGGTGGGGCCGTTCCTACAGAGGCTCCACTCCGAGCGGACCCGCAGTCTGATGGAGGTCAGTCTTATATCCGTGTCAAAGTCATAGCAAGAGTTTAGATTCAAAGTTCAGAGCTTTAATTAACTCTTTAATCAACTTATTGCTCTGGGCTGATAATCTTAGACAAGTTCACTTCTGATCATGGTCTCACGTTTACAAAAGTAGCTTATAGTGGAAAAGTTAGACCAAGGTCGAAAGTGTGCTCATCTAAGTTTTATGGCCTCAAGGCCCGTATGTGTAGATTATATTGACTTCTTGTTTTGGCAGTTGGTTGTGGAGCTTTACGAGATCCTGGTCAATGTAGACAAGTCATGTGACCATCTCCGGTACCTTGACCCAATTACAGACTTCCTGTATCCTTTTAAAACTATTTACAATTCACATCCAATATATTTTATGAGTAGTCTTAATTCAATTCATCTTCTAGAAAAATAAATTCTCTTTTAACCTGAATGACCTTGACCCATATTTAGATACCACATCAAGTACATGTTTGTGGGGGACAGTGTGAAGAATGAGATTGAGAAGATCATCCGTAACTTCCGGCAGGCCCTGACCTTACGTCTGAGATTTATCTCCCACATCAACCTGGAGGAGGCCATGACCCCACTGGCCCCACCCATGTCAACCTGAGGAACGGTGCCGGGTGTGTCATCCGTGAAATACTTGTACAGGACTAGCAAGGGTTCCTCTTCTGTGAAAAAGCCACGTGATCAATTGATTTAATGGTGCTATGAGCTGAACAACCCCCAATGTAAGAAGGGAGAGAGAAGAAGACATTCAATGCAGAGTTTCATTCTGTGGATTGTATGTTCACTTTGTGTAGCAGTCTGTTGAGAGGTACCTGTAGATATTGTCATGCCCCAAAGTCAGTGGTGACCTCGTTAAACCGAATCCTAAGTTTGTCTGACCATGTTAATTAAGCCACTACTGTCATTAGATTTTATATTTCTGTAATAATGAATGAATCTCAACATCAATGTTGACCACGTAGACAAAATCCAAAGGTTGGTCTGATGGCTAACAAAGGTCAGTGCTTACTTTCAAAGAAAATGTCATGATTAATGAACTTGTACCAAGGTAAGGTACTAAACGTTATTTAGTTAGATGATAGTTATGTACATATGTATATGTCAGGAATAAATGGTGTCAAACACTTAACACCTGTCATTGTTATATGTCAGTCTTTTGAAACTATATTGCTTTACAATAACTATATACTCGGGAAGTTAAGAAATGATAAAGAAAATCTTTATTATCCCATTAATAATTGTATGTTACTATGTCTAAACACATTTTAACTTAAGTTATTTCCTGTAATTATGGATGAATAAGCATGCTATGAATTTAGTGCAGTTTTCCTCTTCAGATGAATATGGCTTTAAAATCAAATTAACTTGGGTCATGTAGAGTCACGCTTCTGTTTATTTGCTTTGATCATATGTTTGAATGTACTCCCTGTAGCTTGTTTCTTTGTGATTATCAAATCCTGACCAATGTTAATGTTCTCTTCATTAAGATGCTGCATAACTGTAACCAATCAAAACTTGGCTACTTTAAGTTTCCTTGAATCTTATGATCAAGGTTTTGTAAGTTTTGAAAAAATAAACTTATTGAGAGACATAGGGGTAACAAAGGTGAAATATGATAAGATAAAATTCAGTTTTCAATTCATTTATTGACAATTACCATGTCGGCATACAGTCATGAATATGTGTTACATAAAACAAAACATTAAACATAGCATGCAAAAGTTAAACATTAACTAATAAATCTACAATGGACAAAACATTGGGTGAACAATAACTAGGCTTGTGCAAATTAAAACTATCATTGGTATTCATAAAATTTTATAAGTGTTCATTATTGACTTTCCTTTCTAGAGTTGAAACAGTTTTTTTTTAGAAAACAACATATCCTTCTAGCAGCTGTAATGTTTTTTAGGATTGACAAGTTCCTTAATGGGATTGACATTTGTATATGTGTTCACATTAATTATATCATTATAATTCAATCTACATTGGTCATATTTTGGACAATACAATATATAACATAAAAGAAAAAGTAAAAATTGTACGCCGTTAAAAATCTATACACAGAATAATGCTATCCTCGTGGGTATTTTTCTCGATTTTTTAATAAATCCATTACACCAATCTACATTTTTAATACTCCAAATATATGGCAAAATATGGTGCATTTTAATATTTTGAGATGGCCCCCGCTAAAAACCAGACGGTAGAATTTAGTACTTTTTAAATACAAGGTAGAAAATGATGTCACTAATCACATATTGCATTTTGAGAAAACAAGCTATTGTAGTATTTTTTAATCTGCTTTGAAGTGCGGAAAATGACAATATATTCCTATAGTAAATGTACCTGTTTTTTGAGATGGCCCCTAAAAAACCAGATGGTCGATTTCCTTGAAACTTTGCAAATAAACCAGAGTTGGTGTAAATTACATATGGTTAAAAAAAATTAAAAAAATTTGCTATTGTAGTTTTTCCACAAAAAAACCCCACCAAATCAGCATCCTTAAGTTAAAAGTTGCATAAGTCTAGTAGCTAGGAGTGTGTTGCCATGACTACAGAACAGGGAGACCACTACAGAAGGATCCTCCCCAATGAAGGGGACTTTCCAGATTGAGTTGGATCATCCTAGACGCCCCTCTTCTTGTTCATAAAGGAGTACATATCTTCTTTTGTACGTTGGAAAATTATTTAATGTACATAAACGCGTACCGGTATATGAAATTTTATGCTGTGTGTATATATGTATTTGGAAAGGTATTTTGTAATACCTGTTGATAAACAGTGGTAGTCTATGGTATCTGTTGATTTATAATGTTTTTCTGTGGTATTTGTTAATTTACAGTGTTATTTTGAGAGACCTATATTGTACATATGTACGAAAAGCAAAATTATCCAAGCTGGGCAACATTTATTAAGGACCAATTAAATAATTTGGGACTTGGCTACATGTGGAATGACCAAAGTAATCTAAACAGTCGTATTTGTTTACCAGTCATTCGGAAAAGACTTATAAAGACAACTTTATTCAAACGTTGCATAGCAAGATGCAAATAGAAACAAAATGTTTTATTTACAAGCATTTAGTTGATAATTTTTGCTTACAGTATTATTTAGAAAAATCAATACCATAGTTGTACAAAAAATGTATTTCCAAAATGAGGTTGTGCTCGCATAATCTGCTTATTGAAACGGGTCGTCATAAAAATATACCAAGAGACAAAAGATTTTGTAAAACTTGTATTACAGACATTGAAAACGAATATCATTTTATACTTGTATGTCCAATGTATTTAGCATTACAATCAAAGCTGATAAAAAACTATTATTGTATTATTGGTGTAAACCATCTAATAGTATGTACAAATTAATACAGTTACTAAGTGTTAACAATATCAAAGAATTATGTAATTTAGGAAAATTCATTTATAAAGCCCTTACACTCAGAATGGTTTGAACTATTTATTATTCAGCCATTTGCTGATTTAAATTGTGTTATATATATATATATATATATATATA
>WFKH01007768.1:61202898-61227968 GCA_016163765.1 Magallana hongkongensis
GGACTTAATAAACAGGTACTTAACGTGCTGGGATTCAATAAACAGGTATGTTACGTGCTGGTACTCAATGAACAAGTTCTTAATGTGCTTGAACTCGATAAACAGGTACATTACATGCTTGGACTCAATAAACAGGTACAAACATGCTTGGAATCAATAAACAGGTACAAACATGCTTGGACTCCATAAACAGGTACGTGGACTTAATATACAGATATGTAACATGCTTGGAGTTTTTTTCTACACAGACTTTATTTGTTTCAATATGATTATTTTGTAAATATTCATTAAATGCCCCATCGATATAGGTTGAAGTGTGTTAATTGGGAAATGCCATTCTCTATAAAATGTTGAACAACGCTTGATATCAAGAACCTCAAGTTATTCAGGATAAAAAAAAGTTACAAAAAATTTAATTCAGTTTAAACATCCGGAAAACAATGCAGGCTGTGACAGAATGAATTCAATAGCTACTCAATTTATACGAGCAGAAACTGGGTTGGGGCAGTTAACGCTTTTGAAAGAAAACGATTTATAAAAGAAGTAAACTGTTTCAACTCAGTTTATATGAGTATAAAAGGTATCTATTGAATTCATTCCTTTAAATTTAATTTTTATTTATATGAATTGGAGAAAAAACGACCATTTGACGTTTAAAATGACACTGAATTGTACAAAATTCAAACATAATATCAGGCAGATTGATATGTTTTTGACGTTTGTCTTATTGTGCTGTAGGCAACATTCTTCATATGACAGATTTTTTTAAACCAATCATAAAGCGTATTACATTCACAATTAAATTATTATCATTTCAATAAATATTGCCAAATTGTTCAAATTTGTTATCCTATGGTGAATAAAATCTTGACGTTTAGAAACTTATTTGTTTTAAATTGTATTGATAGCCATGAAAATTTTTATTACATGTATAAACTCTTTCCCAGGTTCTCTTTTTCGTCATGCACTTCTAGATGATTTTAAAATTAATACACATACCCGTCAGTAAGGTACAATTAAAGTTGATGTAATTAAGGTAAACATCCTAGATTTAATCTCTTTAGACATCGACAAGAACTCAAACAGATTTCTTACAGGGATTTAAAAATTTAGGACAACCTTTTATCCATTTGAAAGTCACATATAGAGCATCTTTAACTATTTTCAATGTGATCATCTAAATACCATTATGTTGTTTGAAATGCAAGTTTAACTCCCCGTTGAATCTTATTTTTACCCACATTCTTTTGCCTGACATTTTAAATGGACATTTAAAAAAAAAATCTTAGAAACTTTTTGTAGTAGTGATTTAGTGCTGTATTTAAAGATATTTACTGAGTGATGCCGGAAATTTAAGGTTCTCCGATCCTCAGCCTCAAATTTTTTTTTCATCATAAGAATATTTTTCTTTCAACCTTTATAAATGAAATAATATAAAATGAAATTTTTAGACGGTATCCATGCATTTTACAAAGTTATTGCAAAATTTACCTACGTTTGATATAATGGAATAAAGAAATGTTGAGTAAAAAAAAATCCGGTGCATCGATGGCACGAACTCTATACCAAGATGTATAAATGTGTGAGAGCTCTAGGATCCTGTGACTACGCCAAGATGTAGTTTTGTGACTGATGGTTATACTAGCAGTGGAATACTTAATTAAAATTGTCTGTATGAAAGTCAGATTTATGGTACGATACAAGAAATCCGGATGGTTTAGAGTTATAGAACTTAGCTGAGGATCGGAGATCGTTAAGGCAATAAGTCCTCAAACCTGGATGTTTACTATTGTGACCAAAAGTGTAACCACACTGAACATAATTTGGACAAGTTTTAATTAAAAGTATATCAATTTTTACTGATAGAACAAGAGGAAAGTTGTCTTAATCAGGTCGGGTACACTACCTTATATGGATAGCATAATTTAACATGTGACAATAACTACGTCAAACAGATTCGCCAATCCAATCAATGAGTCGCAAAGCATGACGGTCTACTACTTGTTTATGATTCAACAGACACACGTGGTTTTTGTCAATTTTATGCACAATATTTAATTGCTTGCCGGAAAATTTGTACAATTTGTTTTGTAATTACGTACCATAGAAATTTTCCATGCTCACATTGAAGAATACTGTTGTTTTAGTTTTTATATTGTTGCTTCAAAAATCGATCAGTATCAACAGTCTGTCAATCATACGCATACATGTACAAACAGATTTTAATAAGGGAAAACTGCATAATTGTTACTTTATTGGTGATTTAATCATCGTACACCATGTTGAATATGCTTGGGAAATGAACATTGCTTTTGAAATTGCATATTTGGAAATACCGGTATAAAAAACACTAGTAGCACCAGCAAAACATTTTTTACGTTAGCATTCTCATAAGTGTCACTGAAGAAAATTTCAAAGCGCATTCTACATGTACTAAATTAATGTAGTCCCAAACCAGGGGAAACACGTGAAAAACGTATTCACTGCTTCGAATTCAATAGGACATATGTACCTCTTTTATGAACATTGACAATTGGGGTATTTAAAAAGGTTGATACCGGGTATACCGGTATGGCCTACTAAGCAATATTTTAAAAATGTGAGCATAGAAATGAAAGATCAGACATAATTTTCCATATTTATTTCACAAATTCAGAAAAATAATGGAAAATGAGTTTCCAAAGGACAATTCAAAATCGTAAATATTTTCAATGCGTATTGTATACTCTAAAACTTGTAGTAACCCACAATGCCTTGCAACTCATTCACCTGATTGGTCTGCCGATAAAAGTAAACAGATAGTTAACTCATAATGCAAAGGATGACTGTACTTAGCGCCGGGTTTTGGACCCTTTTCGGTCGCTTCTGTTGCGTTTATTTCTTAACCTAATATCACTTTTGTTAAATTTTTTAAAAAGTCTAGTCAATTTCCAACGTGAATTAAGATTTTAGACTGTGATACAATAAGCTCATTCTATGTTTTTCTCCTTACAACTTTCGAAAAAAGGAGAAATTTTGCTTATCTGCCCTTGATCAAACATAAGATTGATATTAATATGCATGAGAGGTGGAGCTGACATTATCAGAATGATACTAAAATTAGACTAGCATGAATAACAATGCCATGTATAAAATTTATGTGATCACTTTTTCACCATAACCCTATCCATTCTATATGGTACAAGTATACTATTTACTATGGTTTCAACAATTAGAGCACGCCCATGTAAGTGAAGAAGACTTTAAATCAATGTTTGACAACGTGTTCGAAAACATTGTCCTAGTTAGCACATAACATGCTACCTTACACGTCACGTGATAGAATTTTGTATTCACAAAGTTACCTGAGGTGAGAAATCACGTGGTGAATTATAATATTCAACATGCATCAACCCTTGGTTACAACAGGCAAAGCGAAAGTAAGAAGAAGCAGTTTTTTCTCATTTATACCATGAGCGCATGTTTGTCTATTAATCTCCCTTTGACATAACATTGATAATGCAAATATACAACTACTGTTAAACGGAGAACAATAGACAAACATGCGCTGACTATGTACGAAGTCAGTATAAAAGTGGGCGTCCTCATTATCGTATGGAGATTCAAGAAATCGTGATGACCCCCGCCTATAAAAATTAATTCGTACTTGTTAACAACATACTTTTATTTAACGCAATTACGTAAAGTTGCAGTTTAGATGTTGACCATTTCTGCAATTGAAAGAAAAATTCTTCTTTTAAAAGTTTATTTTCTCCGAAATATCGCATGTCTTAAGTGCAGTCATCCTTTAGGTCTTGCCTTGGCCAGCTGTTTCCCCCGATTTGTCGCCGATCGAGCACGTCTGGGATGAAATGGAAAGACGTTTACGCCGTTTACCAAATCAGCCAGTGACATTGGCTGATTTAGGCCAGGCTTTAACCAACATCTGGAACAACATCCCTCAAGCATTTCTGAACACTTTAGTGGCATCAATGAGGCGTCGCTGTCAAGCATGCGTGAACGCAAATGGTGGTCACACGCGTTATTAATTTTGTTAATTCAATTTCAAATAACAGGGACTTTCGAGTGTGCTGAAATTGACGTTATTCGACGTTGACATTAATGTGTTATGAGATGTTGTTACGAATACATGTGTTAACAGTATTACAAAAAATAAAATTTGTTCATTGTAATTTTTAAATGTTTTCTCATATATTAAATAACGCACAGTTTCTTTTTTCCGCTAGTATAGTTCCCTTGGCATTCAGCACGACATGGGGCTTCGGATTATACGCCAGTGTCAATTTGTTCCCAGTTTCGTTTCTGATAAGGACAGTGTCGCCACTCTTGATGTCCTGGCCCAAGTTTGTGTTGTTTGACTTCATTTTGAGCTTCGCATGCTCATCTTGTTGTCTTGCGACTTCGTACAAAGGGCGGTGAGCGAATGTTGAGATTTGAGGCAATTTTGTCCGGGTTTCACGGTTAAACATAAGAGTGAAAGGACTTATTCCGGTTGAAGGATGAGGAGTGTTGCGGTACTGTCGAAGGAAGTTAAAAAGTTCTTGCTTCCAGTTTTTCTTGGACACATGTGCAGCACGAACTGCCTTCATCAGGGGTTTGTTGAATGATTCCGCCTAGGCATTCGCTCGGGGCCATCGAGGTGTAATTCGGCGGTGATGAAATCCTATGTTCTTAGCGAATTCCTCAAATGCTGCGGAGTTGAATGGACTTCCGTTGTCTGACTTAATAACTTTGGGTATTCCGAATGCGGAAATCACTTTTTCAAGAACAGGAATTGTGGCGTTTGCTGAGGTTGATCTCATCACTTCCACTACTGGATATCTGGAAAATTCGTCGGTGATCACGAACAGGTAATCTCCGGTTGGCAAGGGTCCACAGAAGTCGACACTTAGGTTCTCCCATGGTTCGTTAGGCATGTCCGACATCTTGAATGGTTCAATGCGACTTGGTCCGACAGTAACGCTTTGACAAGGTAGACAGACTTTAAGGCCGTTTTCGACTAAATCATTCAGTCCCGGAAACCATACTTTTGAGCGGAGCAACGCTTTGGTACGACTGATCCCTTGATGACCTTGGGCGATGGCTACGGCACGGTCACGGAGGGTCTTAGGTAGGACAAGACGACCATCTCTGAGTAGAACGTTGTCGGAATATACTGCTAACTCGTCTTGAACATTTCGTATGGTCTGTAATTCGAGTAAATCTACATCAGCATAGGGGTGCTTGAGATTATACCACTTTCCAGTGCGCACACATTCGATTGCTTTCTGTAATGTTTTATCGAGGCTAGTTGCTCACTTGACCTCATCCAGGTTCATGGCTCTCGGAACGGCTTCATTAGCAACGAATCGCACATACTGCTCTGCTACATCTTCTTCTCGCGACAGCTTATGTGTCACTATAGGATGGCTAGACATGAAATCTGCGGGGTTGTCTTTGCCAGGTCGATAAACAATCTCTAGTTTGTACGGTTGAAGTCTAAGACCCCATCTTTCGATCCTTAATGGTGGTTTCGGACGTTTCCAAATTGTGGTCAGGGGTTTATGGTCTGTAATAACTTGAAAGTGCGATGCGCCTCTCAGATACATGTCAAAATGTTCACACGCCCAAACGATCGCTAAAGCCTCTCTCTCTGTCTGGCTGTAACGCGACTCTGGTACACTTAACGAACGACTTGCATAGGCCACTACCTTGTCCTCGTGGGTAAGTATAGCCCCTAAGCCGACAGGGCTATCATCCACTACAACTTTGATTTCTATGTTCGGATTGTAGTAGGCAATTACAGTGTCACTGGACAACAGGATTTTGAGGCTTTCGAACGCATGTTCTTGTTCTGAAGTCCATTGCCAGTCAGTGTCAGATCGTGTTAGGCGGCGCAACGGTTCACTCACGGTTGAATAGTCAGGTATGAATCTTGAACAGTAAGACGTCATCCCTAGAAAGCTTCGCAATTCACCTGCATTCGCTGGACTATTCGATTCTCGGATAGCAGATACTGGTGATATCCCAGATTTCTTGAACACCAAACTGAAAAATGTAATGTGGTCACGATTGAACTCGCATTTTGATTGGTTGAGCTTCAGGCCACTGGCGGTCAGTGCCTTGAGAGTGTCGTTGAGTGCTTTGTCATGCTCCTCTTGCGTTCTGCCAAATATCAATATATCGTCACAGATGTTCTTAGCACCAGCCACGTTTTGAATCACACTACGCACAGTCTCTTGGAATATCTCGGAAGCTGAAGATATGCCAAAGTTCAAACGCTTTTATCGGTAGATTCCAATGTGAGTATTGAATGTGGTGATAGAGCGACTCTCGTGATCTAGTTCAAGTTGGTGATAACCTTGTCTCAGATCAAGTTTGCTGAATACAGATGAGCCGTTTAGGTCATGAATAAGTTCATAAACAGTGGGCATTAGATGGCGTTCTCAAACTATAGCCTTGTTTGCCTCCCGCATGTCAACACACACACGAATTTCATCAGGGTTTTTCTTTGGGACGCATACTAATAGCGATATCCATGGTGTCGGTTCATTCTCTACACGTTCTATGATGTCATCATTCAAAAGCTTCTGTAGTTCGGCTTCAACTTTAGGACGCAAATGAAACGGAATACGTCTGCTACGCTGTGCAACAGGCTTGACTGAAGTGTCTATGTGAATATGAACTGTTTTGTTCGCAAGTTTTCCAACGCCACGGAACACATCAGGGTATTTGCGTGCTATATCGGCCCGAGACAAGTGGTTGACGACATTTACTAACTGTAATGAGCAGCAGGTCGAGTATCCCAGCAGTGATCCATTATTACCTCGGACGACATGAAATCTGTGCTTTTGTATAGTGTCTCTCCAATGGACGTCTAAAACACATGTGCCCATCACATCAAGTGGAATGTTTCCTCCATATGGCATGAGCCTACTTGAGCCGTTTGTTTCCAGCACAGGTTTCCCGATCTTACCGTATGTAGCTTCGTCCAATATGTTTACGGATGCACCTGTGTCGAGAGGAAAAGTGCAGTATATTCCGTTAATCCTGAGGTTTTGTTTCGGATCTTTGTTACTGTTTATGGTATAAAGGTATTCATCATCTGTTGAGGACAGACTTTCCAAGTCTAATTCACGCACGGCTTGAGTTTTCTCATGTTTGGTAGAGTTGCTTCCCTTTGCACCAGCTTTGAGTTTAGAATAACACACGTTATCAAAGTGATCCGGTTTGTTGCAGTAATGACATCGTTTACCCTTGGCGGGGCATCTTATCGGATGCGGATACGACCCCCCACAGTACCTACACGTGGTCTCCGTAGCAGAGGCTGCGCTCGCTGTGCCTTTGTGTTTAGGTTGACCGTTTGACCTCCCGCGATGTCTGTTCCCGAATTTCACACGCGCACGTGGTTTGTTGACTTGGTTTACAGCGGCTCTCTCGCACAGTTCCTCCATCGTCTGTGCCTGTGAATCGGCTACTTCCATGGCCCGTCCAATGTCCATCAAATTCTGTAGTGTCATGTCAGGCTCGCGTAATTATGGAATCCGGATAGGGCCATGCAGTTCACTATCGCACCATCGCGTCATCGAGTTTGGGGTCGATAGTGCGATGATGCGATAATGCGATGACGATGGCGCGATGATGCGATGACGATGAAGCGATGGTGCGATAGCGCGATGACGATGATGCGATGGCGCGACAATGCGATGACGATGGTGCGATAGCACGATGTAGCGATAGCGCGATGATGCGATGGTGCGATAGCGATAACGCGATGGTGCGATAGCGATGACGCGATGGTGCGATAGCGATGACGCGATGCTCTATCGTGTCATCGTTAGCTCTTTATCGCGCCATCGTCATCGTATCATCGCACCATCGCTCTATCGACTTTATAAAATAGGTTTTCATTTCCAGCAGTCATTATTCTTTTGATAACGAAAAGAAGCTAGAACGTTTTTTTAATGTATATGATAAAAATTCATTAATAAAATTAGTTATTCAAGCTAAGATTGATTGCCTAATTAAAAATAATAATAATAATGTTTAATTGTCATTATATCGAAGTATTTGCAGGCATGTTGTACTTGGAAGATGGAGGCCGGATAGAGAAAGAATTTGTTTTGTAAATGTAACAGGTTTTACCTTGTATAATGAACTACCATTCTGGGAATAATGTATAAGCAATACATGTTCCTAAAGTGTTATATAGTGTCATTTCCCCTAGCCACCCCCCCCCCCCTCTTACTTCGGACAAATTACATTAGATATTTTAATATTACATGCTGATAATACAACATTACATTCCGATATTTCAACATTACACGCTGATTTCTTCAACATTAAATGATGATACTTCAACACAATATGCTGTTAATTCAACATTACATGCTGATACTTCAACATTACATGCTGATACTTCTTCATTATATGATACTGTATCATTGCATGCTGTTAGTTTAACATTACATGCCTATAGTTCATTATATGATACTTTGTCATTATATATGCATTGGGGGGGGAGGGGGGGGGGCAAAAAAATCTGATAACTCTTTCTTTGCTCAATATATGAAGCACACATTTATATGTTTTTAATTTTCATGTTCTTGGATGTGAATTAACTACATTCTCAATTAAAAAAAACTTGTCTCGACCATGCGGTTTTCTTTATTGGTATAATTATCTTTGTATTTTACAATGTTATTTAGCTCTTCTAAAATTTATTTGTCTGGCAAGTTAATTATTACTTGAAAGTCAATGTCGATTTCTGATATAAAATCCGTTCATTCATCCGCTGCCTGACGTAATTTCTATTTTCAATTGCGCATGCGCATAAAAGTCGATAGAGCGATGGTGCGATGAAGCAATGGCGATGGCGCGATAGAGAACTAACGATGACACGATAGAGCATCGCGTCATCGTTATCGCACCATCGCGTCATCGCTATCGCACCATCGCGTTATCGCTATCGTATCATCGCGCTATCGCTCCATCGTGCTATCGCACCATCGTCATCGCATTGTCGCGCCATCGCATCATCGTCATCGCGCTATCGCACCATCGCTACATCGTCATCGCATCATCGCGCCATCGTCATCGCATTATCGCGTCATCGCACTATCGACCCCAACCTCGATGGCGCGATGGTGCGATAGTGAACTGCATGGCCCTATCCGGATTCCATACGTAATGCTCTTCTCCGTAATCGGTTCGACTTGCAATGCTGAATAACTTGAGATAGTATTTCTTTGTTCGCGTCGTCGAATTCACAGTCTTTGGATAGCTTGCGTAGTTCAGTGACGTACTCGTCAAGAGTTTGGGTTCCCGACTGCTTGCAGTTTCTGAATTTGTACACCGCCATTTGCACATTTTTACGGGGAGAAAAATAGGTTGACAGTACCTGTTTGGTTCCAACGTACATGTACGTAGTTGGCGAGTCTCCCTTCTCGGCATTATACGGTATATGTCGTACACGCGTTCTCCTGCGTAGTGTAATAATAGAGCTCGCTTTCGGCCGTTGTCGTTGATGTCCATCCCGGTAAAAAGTAGCTCCAGCCGCTCAATATATTTCTCCCATTTAGGTCCTGCGTCTGTTTTATCGCTGTATTCAAACGGCGGAAATTCTGGTAATCTATCCATCACCGAATAGATTCTAAGTTCCAAGGAATTTGCGTTTTCCTCGTCGCCAGATATTGTATCCCTTATGCTAACACAGGTGCTGTTGGATTAAGATTTATTCAGAGACTGCATGGCATGGTCAAGTTGATATTAATACGCAAAGCATCACATGGTCAAAAGAGCGGGAATAACATGAGTAATTTGGTTATAGATTTACCAGTACACATAAGACAGAATAGAACTTATAGTTTGCATATTAAAACGGTTACTTTTAATTTAAGATATTACAAGATTGATTGTGCATACAATTCATTTATTAAATATGCACGAGAATATAAAGATATTGAACTTCTGTTCAATGATATTATCGCAAATCTCGCTTGAGAGTATACACTTCGGCCGATAAAGCATTGCGTTGCGTTGAGTAACGACACTACTTGACAACTTACAGTTAAACAGATCGAATCAAGGGTTGCAGTTTATAAAAGAAGCGTTTTAATTGACCGAATTGGTACCCGCCCACTCTTATGCGGTATTAATATTTATTTTGGAAGAGTCTATAATATAATATTTTATTCACCATTGTGGCGTTTAACTCTGTATCAGAACTGCAAAAACTGAAATGAAATCACTGCCATAGTTGACCAAGAGTTCTCAAAATATTTTTATGGTGTAAACAAAAGCACACTGTTGTCCATAGATATTTTAAACAGGGTCCACATTTCATTTATCAGCATTGTGCTTCATCGATAAATTAAATCATTTTTAACACATTCATTTAATTTGTAATTGATATTCATATTAATTTTGTTGTAGCTTATTACAGATACTGACAATAAATTTTACATAAATTGTATTTTATTGAACTTCAATCGATTAATGGCACACTTCATTATTACAAGTATGCATGCATGCGTCTTCAAACACACACAAAACTTGCTATTTACGGTGCAAACTTGTTCATGTTTAGACTGATCTGTGATTAGCCTTATTTCGTAACTCACTCAGTCTATAGAAACTTTAGTTTACCCCAATATTCACCGGACAATATTTACTACTGATGTTGACGCTTTACTTAAAACGCTGACTCTCTCAAACACGCTAACCGAAATCGATTGCTAAATTCATGTGCGGATCGAGTCGCCATTTTACAAAGTTTTACATGGAAATAAACAACGCTTCTTCATTTTACGGAGCTAATGACGATGTTTCAAAGATTTTTAGTACAGATTTATTGTAACCAAAATGAGGAGAATTAGCTTTAATGTCTTTTAAAGCTAATATAAGAAGTAATTTACCAGTAGATCTTGTAATACCCCGGTAATTCACTTTTAAGATAATCTTAACATGTACATTCTGACAAATGTGTGGGCAGCGGAAAGGACAAAATATACATTTTTACAAAATCAATGGTAATTCAACAAAGCAAAATAATATCATCAATGACCATATATGCAAAACCAAGAGTCTTCTTTGCATTATAAACATACATAAAATCAACCAAAGGTGTCTATATACAAATCAAACAAACAAAAAGTAAAATCAACATACATAAATGCAAAACGAACAGACATCAACATAAAACAAGCGGACGCACAAAAACAAACGCCAGGTGGCGTGTTGGAGAAACAATATGCGCGGTGTCCAGTCAAGTCGTTCACAGACCATCTAGTACATAGTTCATGTATTCAAAAAGTCAACTCGTATACAAAACCAAGATTCAAGTCCTCTAAAAAATTTTTTACTCGGACACAAGGCTTAAAAATGTTTTATATATTGTGGGAAGTTCGTATGCAAAACGAAAAATATACTTTAAGATAATTAAAATTAATAACTTTATAGTGGTTTCCAGTAGTATTAAATACTTGATTTTTTAAAAGAGAAAAACACTTGAATTTTGATTAAGATTTCAAACAGTGGCGGATTTAGAGGGGGGCGCACCCGGCGCGCGCCCCCTCTAAAAGTTTCAAAATAAAGTTAAATCATACTCCTTTGGGCAAAGAAAATGTACAACTTGCGAGTCATAATTATAAACTTTTAGGGATTTCTCTACATTAAACTGATTTCAACGGTGTGGTATGAAAAAAATTCGTGTGTAACGTACATAGAAAGCCCATTTTAATTACCTTGTCCTTGGGTTCAAATGTGACCAGTCACCCACTTTAAAGTAATTGGTTATACTAGCTATGTTTAACGACTCTTCCATGTTTATTATACAATACAAGCTGACATGGTTATCTTTTATTCAACTTCATAAACATCGTCCCATTGAACTTGATTTTTTATACTTTTAATTTACAGCCATTCGTAAGAAAATAGTAAAAAGAAATGTTTCCTATATTTCTGCATGGCAGAGGGTTTTACTGCCCAGGATTTTGCAGGTCTTATATTTACAAATGTTAAAAAATTAAAAATCATCCCCTGGGCCCCAACCAGGGCTATCCAGACCCCTTGCCTAAAACTGGCGCCCCCTCTAGCTTCAAATCCTGGATCCGCCCCTGTCAAAGATATAGGAATTTATCATAAAAATACCAGTTTAGTTAATTGTGGTAAAACATCGTAAAAGCAAGTTCTGAGCAAGCAGTAATTCAGATATTCCCTTTTATAAAGTAATTTTAAAAAATATCAAAAGATTGTGGAATCAAAGACATATATAAATTCATGTTACCATGTTACAGAAATTAAACATTCCACTCAGATATTACCAATATAATCCATATACAGTGTCATGTATATTGTGATCAAGTAATTGGAACACTTTCCATAGGTGGGACTACGCCACTGTAAATACTATTTTAGAAAAAGAATACGGTGTGCAGAGATTGATTTCATGTTTTAAATGTATACTTCACTATTTGTTTTAAAAATAGAAACCACACATTTTAGTTCCAAGTTCCGTACCCGCGATTCAAAAGTTTATAAATGCGTGCAGGTAAAGAAACAACTTTTCCGCTGTCTTAGCTATTTTACTGATTGGTTCAAAAACTTGAAACTTGTCGAAGAAAATTGACCCAATATACCCAATAAAAGTATTTACATGGACATGACATGCAGATATTTAGTGAAGGAAATCACCGGGCTACGACTTGAGGTCACCTTTTTTACCAGTACATGTAGATGTAGCTTGATAGTGCATTTCAACAAATATTCATCGGCAGTACCTCTCGGCTGGCATACGAAGTTAGCAACCTTGATGTATTATGTATAGGGGGGGGGGGGTAAGAATTATTTTTAAAATATTTGTTTTAGGTAATTTGGTGCAATGATTGTATACTTTAGATTGTTAACATATGCAAATCCTTATCTCTTAAGAAAAGAAGTTCCGGTATGTTTCTGAAAATAATCAAATAAGTTTAATGTTTGTAGTAGAAAGTTTCTTTTCCCATTACATCTTACATGTTTAAAGTTCTTTGAAAAATCTTTATGTTTTATTTTCTTGTGGAGGATGTTAGTCACAATGTAATAGATCTGAAGAAGTTCATCAAGCAATAACTTCATTATCTTCATCATTTTCCCATCAAACTCTTTTACATTTTAAGGTCAAGAACCGAGTAATGACACAGTAAATGGCACTCGTTGTTCACTTGCTATCAGAGAACTAGTGGAAGGTTTGATTTTAATCAGACTTGTACATGTACTGAATTTATGAAACATTAACATATACTAATGCATCGATGTTTCTAGTATATCCTGAATTCTCCTCTGTGTAGCGGTTTGTGTGTTGTTTATTGAAAGCTGTGTAATCAATGACTGTTGAAATGAGTATAAAGCAGCCTGGAGGTTCCCTGTGATCTGTTGACAGATCCCCAGGATGTCCCAGGAGATGCCTCTATGACCTACGCATACATACCGTCCCTGATCATGGTGGACTAGGACCTGTAGCTCAAAAAGAGCTGCTTGTGATAATGTTGTATCAATGTGTCTGTAACACAAGAACTCTAGGAAGTGTAACAGTACAAACACTGGAATAGATAATGCATGTGCACGGTTCTGTAGAGCAGACTGTTGTTCTGGTAATACTTCGTTAATATAACAGATTTTGTTGTGAATTAATATATCCTCTGCTACAGCCTGTCTCATCTTTTTAGACCAAGACTGTCCCCCTACAGCCTCAGTATACCTCTCTCTGTCTACAGGTCCATTATACATCAGATATGGCTGTGCTAACTTGACCTTTGTCATCTCTATAACAGATAAAGCTTCCCTGTATCTAAGTGTCTTGTAATAATACATGGCAATATACAATATGTCAGAAAAACACCCAAACTTGGCTGCTAATTTCAGCATGCGATTAGACGTTTTGTCTGCAATATACATCTGTTTGTTAACACCTGTGTATGTGTACATGTTTTGTAATATAAAAGCAATGTTCCGAAGAAGGGAAGCTGTAAGTTTCTGTAACGTAACAACTTGATACTGTGTCAGTGGTGAATGTATCAACTGTTCTACTATGTGTATGGCCTTGGTTTGAGGTACTTTGGATGAACTATTCATTTCGATTTCCATGAAAAGTTCTATATCAAAATCAACCTCACACCTGATCATACTCTCATCTGTACAAACAGAAAGTCTAGGATTGTACAGGACATCAATGATGTTGGACCTGATAGAGGAACTCTGTAACAGACATGCCAGACCTTTCTTGTACAATTCATGTAACTGTAGGAACAATCTATTTTGTGCTGAGCCGTGGATCTTTGTCAAAAAAAGGTTGTTTTCCGGGATGAAAAAGTTGGGACAGTTTCCCTCATGCACCCAATTAAGGAGGAGTTTAAAGCAGACCCAAAAACCAGCCAGGAGATTTTGTGGACTCCAGTGAGGCAGTGTGTTTTGTTGAATCGCCCAGAAAACTGTTGTCTTAATGTGATAGGAACACAACAGTTTATTGGTTTCTTCTGATTGTTGATTTATAACTTCTTTAAGGAAACATTTTAACAATCCATAAATCAAAAACTGACTGTGGTTCATTGAGCACACACATTTGTACTCTGCCCAAGAAAAAGAAATTCTCCATTCTTCATTTTCATAAAGTCCTAATGGGTGTCCTATTGCTACAAAGTGGCATCCATTTCTGACGATGTCATCAACAACTTCAGGATCAGGCCATGAGTTGCATCTAGATCTTTCTATCCATGAGGAGGCGGACGGAGGCCAAAAGTCACAGAAAAAACACATAGCATTGTCATAATCTATTGCCCCTGCTATTTTACCACTACCACAGGGTCCATGTACAGTAGAATTAGCAGTTATTGTTGAACAAGTTATCTGTCTCCATATAGAACTAGATATGTAGACTCCATCATTTATTCTGACACATGCTTTTCGGACTTCTCTCCTTGATGTTGGTGTCAGTAACTGAAGTAAAGTGAATCCTGGTGGACTCTCAGAACCGTCAAAGAGAATCAAGGATGTATTGTCTGTGTTATAATACTCAGTATGAGACATGTTCTTGATTATACGGTGGTTGTTTAACCAGAACATTTTGTCCAAATCTGATTCCCTAAATCTAAATCCTTCTCTGCGGCTTCCACTTGTCATCCCAATGCGCCCATCATTAGGTGTCGCTGGTCTCCTCACCATCTCATTGATGTCCGTTGCCTCCCTCCTGAACGCCACCTGTTGTGAAGTCCCCACTATATGACACATTCCCACAAACACTGACTCTGACATGTGCTGGAGTTTTAATGATCTAGCAAGAGGAAATAAACACAAAAAGAAAAATATTATTGATTTATTTTTTATACATATTGACGCATGAACGTGGTTGATAATTTTCTGCTGCTTTTTTATATTCGAAAAATACTGTTTGGATAAATTATATGCCCCAGTTTGAAGGGATACTGATGGTTCCTAATTAAGCGCAAGGAATTTTTCTTTGCATATAATAGAAAGATGACAGTATTGTTAATTTTAAAATCTCAATTTTATGTTCTTGACAGTTAAAAACTGGAAGAAATTATAATTCAGTGTTTGCGAATTTATTATCTTAACGATAAAATAATTCATATGGTATATGAATTGCTACCTCTATAACCCGCAAGAATCAACAAAAAGAAAGCAATTTATTGTTAGCTCACCTTAGCTAAAAGCTCAAGTGAGCTTTTCTGATAACTTTTTGTCCAACGTCCGTCTGTCTGTCTGTAAACTTGATACATTTTTGACTTCTTCTCCAGAACCACTTGGCCAATTTTAGCTATGGTAAACTTGGCATCATTGGATGAAAGAAATGCAAGTTTGTTTAAATGAAGGGCCACATCCGGTATTAAGAGGAGATAATAAGAGATTATTGAAAATTTAATGGTATTTCTCAAAAACTCTCTTCTCAAAATCAATCAGCCAGAAAAATTTACTTATTTTGAAGCATCCTCAAGTGGTTTGGATGCAAATTTATTTGATTCATGATTCCCGTTTGGGGGTGGGGGAGCTAGGGGAGCACAATGGGAGCTAAAAAATTTTACGTAGGAATTTATAAGGGGAAAAAATTCTTTGAAAATCATTTTCTTAAAAATCAAACGGGCAAAAACAAGAGGCTCAAGGGCCACATCACTCACTTGAGCAACAAATAATATATCTGGACAATGTCGTAGAATACATTTTTCAAATATCTTTAAACCTACATCAAATTTTGAGCACCTGAAAGGCCCCAAGAATTGTCCAACTAAGAATCAACAATATGTCAAGATGCCCGTATATAAGTAATACCATATGCATGATTTATAACTTTTTAATTTTTAAGAATTGAAATGTTTTTCATATGTAAAATTTGGACCTTCTCTTTCCTCACCCCTTTATGTTGCCTAATACAACCCCCAAAGATAACAGTTTTGATAAACTTGAATTTACACAAACTGTGGATACTTTCACCACGGTTACAGCTTGTCTAGGCAATTGGTTTTTTAGAAGAGATTATTTAAAGATTTTTCTCTATATATTCCTATGTAAAAATTTGACCACCCCCCCCCCTCAATTGTGGCCCCACCCTACCCCCCGATGATCATGAATTGAACAAACTCAATTCTACACTACCTAAGGATGCCTTCACCCAAGTTTTTGAGAAGATTTTTAAAGATTTTCCTCTTTATATTCCAATGTAAAAATTGGACCCGCCGCATTGTGGACCCATCCTAACCCCGGAAATCGTGATTTGAACAAACTTGAATTTACACCATCTGAGGATGCTTCCACACAAGTTTGAGCTTTTATGGCCAATTAGGATGCTTTCAAACAAGTTTAAGCTTTTGTGGCGAATTAGGTTTTGAGAAGAAGGTTTTTAAAGATTTTTCTCTATATATTCCTATAAAAAAAATTGAGCCTCTATTTTGGGCCCACCCTACCCCTGAGGATCATGTTTTGAAGAAACTTGAATGTACATTACCTAAGGATGCTTTCACACAAGTTTTAGCTTTGGTTGCCAATTGTTTTTTGAGAAGAAGATTTTTGAAAGATGCAAACAATTTTTCAATCATTCTTAATTATTTCCCCTTGAAAATGGCTGTGGCCCTTCATTTTAACAAACTTGAAATCTCTTCACCCAACAATGCTTTGTGCAAAGTTTGGTTGAAATTGGCTTAGTGGTTCTGGAGAAGTCGAAAATGTGAAAAGTTTACGGACAGACAGACAGACATACGGACGGACGGACGCCGGACAAAAGGTGATTAGAAAATTTCACTTGAGCTTTCAGCTCAGATGAGCGAAAACGGGTCCTTGTGTGAAAGCTTCCTCAGGTAAGGTAGATTCACGTTTTTTCATATCATAGTCCCCGGAGGAATTTTCTCTTCAGCTTTT
Source organism: Magallana hongkongensis (assembly GCA_016163765.1). Taxonomy (NCBI): domain Eukaryota; kingdom Metazoa; phylum Mollusca; class Bivalvia; order Ostreida; family Ostreidae; genus Magallana; species Magallana hongkongensis. The sequence goes on from WFKH01007768.1 coordinate 61,220,281, forward strand.
TGTGAAATCAACCTCAGACAGTTCAGATTCGAGTTTGGCAATATCATAATCCAAATGCTGTTGATTTAATATTTGGCTTCTTGAACAGCACCCACCTCAGATAGTGTACGTTCATTTTTGTCGAAATTATGATCTTTACGGGTAAGATTGAGCTGGCCACAATGGAGGTAGGGTTGTCAAATTTTACATCGTAATACATATAGATATTTTTTTTAATTCAAAAACTTTTTCAGTAGAAAAGCTGTAAATTGTGTGGAAGCAATCTTAGATGATGTAGATTCAAGTCTGTCAAAAACGTGATCTTCGGGGGGGGGGGGTGTCACATTAGGGGGTCCAATTTTAAATAGGAACAGTTTTAACTTATTTTCAAAAACTAAATGTTATGATATATCGTAATTCTTACATGCAAGCTTCTTGACATATTGTTGATTCTTAATTGTATAGACTGTGGCCCCTGGACAATTATTGGGCCCGACAAGGGGTTCAAAGTTTAATGTAGATAATTATATGTTTAGATCTTCTTGGGAACTGCAATGATAAATCTGTGATACAATTCACTATATTTACTGGCATATCGATCCAATTTTGAGCTAATTTTGCATACATGTACAGTAAGTATAAGTGAGGAAGATATTTAAAAAATATTGGCAAAATTGCTATTAAAGATACAGCATCGGCATTGTGAACTAAATAAAAAAAGAATAATGAGAACAAAAGTTCAAAAGCATATGCAGATATTGCATAATATTTACATTCTACTTTTTCCATTACATTTTGTGATCTTTAAATGCAACAACATAATCACTGCATATGAATCTACATGTAATTTACATAAGCAGTTCCCAAACATTGATTTGTATGTTTAATTTATTGGATCAAAAATATATTTTAAACATGTTGTTAAAACGCCATGTTCAACAATTATTTAACAATAAAAATGATTTTATTATTAAAAGCAAAATTTATAAGTTAATTTTCAGGGATTATATTTTTATGCTCATCTCAACAGTCGATGTGATAACCAGTTTAAACAGCTTTTAGGAAACAGCTGTTCTTCCTGTTACTAATTTACTCCCTCCGTGCTCTGCAATTTATACCGATTTATTTTATTAAAATAATTGATTTGATCAATATGGGAATGTAAATATAAGCATTAAATGATTTATTTTTGACGTCGTCGTATCAATAACTGCCGTCAGTTGAGCAGACAATTAAGCATTGAATCATTATTTTTTGGAAGATATAGTCTCATAACTGCCGCGGTGTGTGCATTCAAATTAAGTAACGAGCGTAAGTGCAAAAAATAAGGATATAATGCTTATATTTACATTCTTTTACATCATTTCTGCAAATGTGATTTATACGTCAAAATTTCTGTTAATCTTAAGGATCAGTTCAAATTAACGAGGCCGGGTCTAATTTTTCTGCCCTAGATTTTTAAATAAAATTTTTTGCATTAATTTCTACTAATATAATTATTATTTTAAGATAAAAATATTTGACGTTTACCACATCGTTTGTGTAGGGGGTGATCTCAAAGTTTGTTAATTTTTAACATAGGACCCTATGGAATTTTGCTTGAAATGTATCAATTTTGCACATTTTTTTCATTTTTTTTAAACTTCTGCTCTAGGGATTTTTTTCTGTTCTACATATGACAGTTATTGCTAAAAGGTATCAAATTATCAAATTAAAAAAACCTTTTACCTCCTGGTTAGTTCCAGGGGTCTTATCAAAGTTATTTTTTATGCCCAATTTACCAAATTTGTCTGATAATGGCCATTTTTTATTTGGGCGGAAATGGTGATCTATATATTATTATTAAAACATTCAGACAAATATAAATAATAAAAATATATATAACATCACATATTAAGGGTTATAAATATTAAAAACATGGTTACTTTCTTGAAATACATGTATTAAAGAGGTTCGCTCCTTAGGTTTTGGGTAGCCATTTTGGGTCACCTCTAGTCTGAAAATTCGTCATCACATATTAATTCTAGTAGTATATTTATTTTTAACAATACCAAATAAACTTTATTGAATAACATTGTTTTAAAAAAATTACATTTTGAAATATTCATGATGTTCTAAAAACATATTTGAACAATATTTTGATATTTCTATCGATATACTTTGGCATATTAAGCTTATATTTCATAGAAGTTAAGAAAAAATTACAGTAACTCTATTTTTGGCCAAAAGTTAGCTTATTTCATGCTATATCTCAAATTTTTGAAATGTGACCCCTACCTTTTTAACTTTTAAATGAGACATTAAAAGTAATACTATGTCTATTTGTATGCAAAGGTTTGGAAAGATGACATTACTAGTATTTTTTTTATTTGCGTTATAATTTGATTACTCCAAAATTTTGTAATATCTGTTGTTGTGTTCATTATGTACTGGCATTTGAAGCCACCAGTAAAGCAAGAATTTTAAACTTTGACTTAAATATTACTTTTATAGTCGCTACATGTGTTCAACTTCATACTGTATTAAAATCATAATTAAATAATAGTTCAACTATAAATATTTGTTTGATTTCTTCAAATTATCAATTTCCATGCCAAATTTTAGCAAAAATTTCAGGAAAGTTATCATTTCTGTTTGGGGCCCTATTTTTCAAAAAATGGCATGTGACATGGGTCACAAATAAAACAAATGAGCATTTTAGGTCCCAATCTTTATATCCAAGTGGTTTATAGATGATTGACATTACTAGTATTTCAGGTGAAAACCTCCTTAAGCTATATTTAGGTGGGGTAAGAAAACGTGACAGAGGGCTAGGCTTGCTGACTCCTCTTTACGTTTTCGACCCGAGCCCAAATATAGCTTATATTTCAAGACAGTTATGTTAAATCTGCAATAAAATATAAATTTTATGCTTTTAACGAGTTATTTTTGACAAATTTCGCTGAATATCTGCTGTTAAAAACCATAACGCCATGGCGTTAACCAAGCAAAAAGATGACGTCACAATGCAAATGAAACGCTGCGCGAAAGCGTGCGTACTCGAACTGTACTCGGCCTCGTTAAGGTCGGTCGCGGGTTGAAAATTTTGCGTCATGTAACGTTTTTATTTAAAAAAAAAAATACTTATCATAAAAATTATTTTTATTGAAATGAATTCTTAGAATAATTTCAGAAGTACTTTCATCATTTCGCCTCTTCTTCAAAATGTTATCCACGTCGGAGTGGACGTCTTACGATGACGTCAGTTGAGACTTTGAGTTAACAATTGACAAAAATAAACGTCGTGCATTTTTTTTTTGCAGCGTCAATAATTAAAATTTTAATATAATTTGCAAAATAAAAACATATCCGCGATCCTTTCATGTTCTGTGTAAGTGGAAAGGTATTTTTTATCTATTACAAATAAAATTAAATTTGATTCATAAACATCCTTTTATTCTATACAATTCTATACGTAAAATGGCAAGCACGACACGTTTATAGGACTAGACTAAGAGGGCGGATAGTATAAAACGATCCGGTCAATATCGTTTTAATTTAGCAAAAAGTTTACTAATACATTAACCTTCCATCGCTGAAAATTAAAAGAAAATCGTATGTTTGTAACGTTTTACATATGAAATTGAAATTGAAAACCCCCCTTTTGCTATATAATCCTATATAAAATGTCGGGCATGATTCGAACATACGACCAAAATTTGGGCGCAGTAAATACATAAACTATGCGGTCAATTTACTTTATATTTTGCACATAGTTTACTCACAATTTGACCTTTCAAAGTAAACAAATTAAAGGAAATCGTATGTTTGAAACATTCTCCCCCGAGACTCCTTAATGGAAGAACCAATGTAACAGCCACAAGCGTGAACTTTGAACGACGACGTCAAAAATAAATCGTTTAATGCTATATTGTCAAGTGTGAAAATACAAACCAATAAAGTGCGTCCGGGGCATAAATACAACGTATATATTTAGCATGCAAAAATAAACAAATAAATTACAATCTCTATAAGGTCTTCCGTTGGAAACGGAAGACCTTAAGAAATACCCATAATTTATGAACCAGGGGGAAAAAAGTCAGATAATAACAAGGTACAAAAGAAAAATAAAATATATATCGTTTACACATTTGATCAAAATAAACACAAATTACATTTTACAGCCTGATCAAATTTCTACATAAGTAAAGAACGATTTTTAAGGGGAAGCAATTAAGTCTATGCATGTTGTAAGATATTATAAAGCAATGCACAATTGGGATTAACAAACTAACTATGAAGAAAATTTACTGTAGAAATATTTCATTTAACTTAAGTAATGTTCTTACATATTTGATGAGGCCGACTCCATCCTTCTTCTTTCATCTAGTAAATGTTTATTTCCTTGTAAAAATTAAAATTTTATTTAAATGTTTATGGATATTTCCTTTTTCCTGTGATCTTTGTGAAATAAATAGTTCTGTTAGGATTAGCCTGATATTCGAAACTTATTTTTAATTAGAATTCAATCTTATCTTTATTGAATATATATATATTTTATTGTATACTTTTGCTGTATGGTTGTATTAGTTAACGAATGTAAATTATATGCGGCCGTTTGGACGAGCGCAACATATTATGAAATATGTGTATACGTATCATTATAATTAATTAATTTAAAAAATAGTATGGTTGTACAACTGGATGCAAAACGTATATTAATTTGAATACAAAATGAAATACAATATATCTTCTTTTTTTATTTTCATTATTCATAATTTTACGCTACAGTATATAAGTAATGCTAGGAGTTTTTATTGACTTATGATTTAATGAGTACTGTAGAACTAGTTTAATCTCGAATACATTGTCGATGAATAATAAGGATTTCAATGCAAAGTTTTTACCTTTTTAAAAGTGGTTGTAACGTCAGTTCCCTTTGGCATTTTAGGTTTTATAGTGTTGTCTGGTAGGCTTGATTTGTGAAAACTTCCCCTGAGAATCAAGGGTTACAAATAACCGAATTACGAAATTCGTGGAAATCACCGGAATCCTCTCAAAATCTATTAAATATAAGCATTCAAATGAGTGAAAGTTACACAGGCAAAAGTGACTCGCATGAATCTCATATGAAATTCGCATGAATTTCATGCGAATTCTTCACATGAGAAAGAGGCGAAAAGTAACCTGCATGAAATTCATGCGAAAAAATTTCACATAATATTTGCAAATATGAATATCCAATGTTTAGTTGTTGTTTAAAAAAAATAAGTTCTAGGATGTCAACATATGAATAAATGTTAAAGTGTTATGGATTGATTTATAAATGCAATTTTCATGTGAATTTCGCATACATTTTATAATAAAAACAAGCTGAAAAAAATTCACATGAAATTTGTACAATTTTCATGTGAATATCAAGAGAACATATTTGCATGATATTCGTATGAGAAACTTTTCATCTGATTTTGGACGATTGTGAAAGGAAGTATCATAAGATAGTTTAGGTTCAAGTTTATTTAAATCATTATCCCCGGGGGTAGGGTGTGACCATAATTAGGAGTCTAATATTTACATAGGAATAAATTAAGAAAAATCTAAAAAATCTTTTTTCAAAAACCATTTGGACAGAAATGCTTCAGATAATGTGACCGAGTAAATAATAAAGGCAAGGTTCTTTGTTCAGGATGTTTAATATGTACAAAAAGGTGATTCTGTAAATAAATATCAACACATGTTAATGTATATACAATTTATACACAGTAATTCATTACGGTTTTAATAAACCTTTGAACCTTTAAACTTTATCATAACCTTTTTTACTTTATGTAGGCACTAAGAAAAGTTATAAGTTATATAAATCAATACAATAAATACCTTGTGCGAGGTGTTGGTGTACAAAATCACAGTGAAACAAAACCAAAAGTTACCGGGTTTTATAATAATAGAAATGATCTGATTCGATAATACTAACCAATGGGAACAACGGCCAATGGAAGAGTAAAGAAAGTGTTCACCAACTCAATCCACCTGCGCACAAGAACTAGCGTCACTTAATTCATAAGTAGATATTGTAAATTTGAAACAAATTTTGTTGTATAATAAATAATTGATTAATTTTAAATCTGCCCACAATAATATAGATTCAAGTTTGTTCAAATCATGATCCCTAGGATCTGTGGTTCAGACCATATGTTGGGGCCAATATGGCCATATAGTGAAAATGTATTAAATCTTAGAAAATCTTCTTCTCTGCTCCCATATATATTTTAGAAAAACCGAATACTTATGTATTGAATGCTTATTTTTGGATGTCATCGGTCCTATAACACACCAAGGCGGTGCAGACAAATTGTATACCGCGCGTTAGCCCTCCCCTGTGAGGGGGACGATGGAAGGGGAGGGGGAGTCGAATACATAGGAATATATGGATAAATCTTTAGAAATTTTCTCAGAAACCAATCAGTGAGGAAAGCTGAAACTTGTGTGGGAGTATCCTAGTAAGGTAGATTAAAGTTTGTTCAAACCATGATCCCCGGGGGAAGGGTGGGGTCAAAATGGGGGTTTGAATTTTAACGTAGGAATGTATAGAGAAAAATATTTAAAAATACTCTTCTCAAAAATCGATTGGCCAGAAAAGTTGAAACTTGGGTGGAAGCATCCTCAGGTAGGGACTGGGTAGATTCAAGTTTGTTCAAATCATAGGGTAGGATGGTGTCACGAGAGGGGGGGGGGCAAGTTTTTACGTAGGAATATATAGAGAAAAATCTTCTTAAAAAACCCTTTGCCTAGAAAAGCTGTAACTTTAGTGAAAGCAACCTTAGGTAGTATAGATTCAAATTCGTTAAAATCAAAATTTTGAGAAGAGTGGGGCCACATTGGGGACCTAATTTTACAAAGAAAAACATTTTAATTCACAAAAGCTGAAATGTTAAAATATATGGTCTTACTTATTTTCAAGCATTTTGACAAATTGCTGATTCTTTAAAATTATTAAGACCTTGACCCCTGGACGATTCTTGGGCCTCAAAAGGGGTTCAGAGTTTGATATATACATGTATATTGATGATTATATCCCATATATAAACAGTTGTTTAGGATCTTGTTGAGAACTGCGATGCTCAACTTGTGATATGACGTTAGAAAAGGGGCTTGATTATAAACATAAGAATTGATTTTTATTTATACAGGATCTACATGTATTATGCTACATTGTCTAGATATTTTGTATTATGACTCCATTAAGCTGATTTTATCATACTGCTCAGGTGAGCGATGTGGCCCAAGGGCCTCTTGTTTCTTACAGTAATTGGTGTTTGTAGTCTATTAACATATTGACTTAATCTTGAAAACTATACAATTAAGATAAATTGTCACGTGGCAGATCATCTATCAATTTATGCATCATAAACTAAACTGTGAATTTTATAAAGGATTGACTATTCAAGGCCAGCAGGTGTCTTTTTACTTTGGTTCCTTGCTAGGTTATAATCTGAGATTCCTCTGACTCTTTTTTACTCGCCCCCCCCCCCCCCCTTCATTTTCATAAATACATTCTTCATATTACTCTTGCTTTACATTTATTCCCAATAAGTTCACCATGTCATTTTTCTCTCTTTTAGTTTGATCTTTTAGTTTGATCTTTTAGTTTGATCTTTAGTGTAGTTCATTGTGTTATGTATTTCTTTCAGTTTGATACATGTACAGTATAGTTCACCGAATCGCTCTCT
>WFKH01007768.1:61270294-61294877 GCA_016163765.1 Magallana hongkongensis
AAGTGGATACACGGTATGCACTTGTTTGGCAGTTTTATTAATATTTTGATATTCAGAAAATTTTTCAAATATTGTTTTTTTAAGACTAGAATGGCCTTCTGTCGTCTAATGTGTCTTTGTATTTCTTTTTACATGTATGTTATATTTAATAAAGATTACGAAACGCTTCTTGTCTATGGAATTTGTTGAGTTGTTAAAGTCTGTAGAAGGCTGAGCTTTGCCTTGGCTTCACAAATTTAAATTTAAATCTAACTCTTTTCCCCCAGATTCAAGGCAGACATTTGAGAACTTGTGTGAATAGAAAATGGGCAAGACCAAACCTGGAGCGGGCACTATGGAACTCAAAGTTGTTCCATTCCAGTACAGGTATTCATGTCCAGGAATCTTAACAAGCCCTGACTACAATTTATGATTCAGTTATAATAATACCTCCAACGAAAATAATTATAAAGTTAAAGAGCACAAAGTGCAGGGTTTTATCTTTTTATACCTGGGTAGATTAGACTTCTACATGATCCATCTCATGCTTATAAATGGCAAATTACATTCAGAATTTTACAACCAACTTTTACAAGTCATTTAGTCTGATTGAATATCACATTTTTATGTATATTAAGGAAAGCTAATTTGTATAAATTGTCATTGATTCATTTTAATCATTTTGATTTGGAGTTATTTTGGAATGATTACATACCTCAATAACCTGTACAGTTGAAATGGCAATCTAATTGAAATTCGACTTGTAAAACCGCTCCTCTATGATTCGCTATACAAGATCTAACAACATCCCAATCAGATTCAAGGTCTTAAAATGGTTTGCTTTATCTCTTACAATTCTAATGCTAGGTTGTCTATTTTATGCTAAGTTAAGTTTTTTCTGCCAAAATTGTGTAAAGTATATAGATCTACCAGCCAGAATTTTGACAGCAGCGATTTCATTGGCTATTTGAATGGTCACTATGAGATGACATAGCACAGGATTGTTAGTAGATCTTGTATAGCATATCATAGAGGAGCGGATTTTCAAGTCTGATTTTAATTAGATTGATTGAAATGGCAGACTTTGTTTGGTATTTCAGTGGTATTTGGAGACATTGAACAGTTCAATCTGTCAGACATTGGGGAGGGAATTCGAGAGGTCCACATCAAGGAATGGTCAGTAATCAGCTCTCTTTGTGCTTCTTGTTCTGCCAGCCCATGATATACAACATTCCTTGTACACTCCTTGTTTATGACTTATGAATCATCCATGTGACCAATGAGTGTCCCTATGACCTTTGTATGTCTGCCCGTCTGATTCTGTGTGTCTGTAGGTTTGTGAATGTCGGGGACCATGTGAACCAGTTTGACAGTATCTGTGAGGTCCAGAGTGACAAAGCATCGGTGACGATCACGAGTCGATACGACGGCTACATCAGGCGACTGTACTACGACGTGGATGATGTGGCTCTTGTCGGGAAGCCCCTGGTGGACATTGAACTCAGCAGTGGATCAGGTCAGTGTAAACACCACAAACTCTGTCTCAACATTACTACTATTGACTAATTGGTTAACTGAACTTAGCAATGGGTTTTTGTATCCATTCTACTTCTTTTTTGTTTGAAATACATGTACAATAGAATTGACACAAAACTATGGTTTGTGGAAGTTGAATGAACACAAAACATATTGCTTGTGACCATGTGAAGACCCACTGACTTGATGTAAACATTATTTGATGATTAAAATTGTTTTATCATTTATTAAAACTTTCAACATATGAATATAACAACACTGGAATTTTGTATGAGTGTTTCCTGCATCATAATCAGCTGTTAGTTTGTGTGTTGCTTCAGCCAGTTCCAGCTCCGAGTCGATCGACAGTGACAGCACCTCCTCATCAGACGATGAGTACGTGGGTGGTCAGAAGATGAAGTCTCAGGCGGTGCTGGCTACTCCTGCTGTACGCAGACTGGCCATGGAAAACAAGGTACGTAGACACCACTAAAAACTCTACAAAGTTTTTAAAAATTAGAACTAAATTTACTGTTAACTTACAGGCAATCTGCTTTATTTTCCCTGAATTTGTAAACTGTTTTCAGATGAATAATATTCAGATGTTTTGTTAGATTGACTTGAGGAATGTACCTGCCACAGGTAAAGATGGGCGGGTCCTTAAGGAGGATATTCTTAGCTACATAAAAGATCAACAAACACCAAAGGCCCCTACCCCAGGTACTTAAGAAATTGCATTGTCAATCTTTTAGTTCAATTGAAGATTAATTTCATTTCAAATTGATGATTCTGCATTTTCTTAATGGTATCATGAAGTTGCAAATCTTGATTAATTAAAGGCTGTTTGCTCCAACAAAAGCCAAGAAATAGTCACTGTGTACTTGTAAATACTGAATGAATGAGTGATGGATGTTTAAAACTCATGAGAACATCCATTTACAGCTGACAAAGCAGTCCCAGCTGCTCCACCTCCTGTCCAGAAAACCCCACCCCAGAAACCTTCACCTCTACCCACACCAGCCAAAAGAGAGGCGACGATTCCCGTGGGAAAAGATCACACAGAGGTCATCAAAGGAATCAGGAAGGCAATGGTGAAGACGATGACAGAGGCCGCCCACATTCCAACATTCGGGTACAACGACGAGATTGATATGACGCGATTGGTAGAGCTCCGGAGGGACATCAAGCGTGTCACCGAGAGCGCCGGCGTCCGTTTCTCCTACATGCCCATCATTGTGAAGGTAGGGAAAATTTATACTATTTTTCTCCTACATGCATATCTTTGTGAAGATAGGGAAAATTTGTATTACTTCTCTCCTACAAGCCTATCATAGTCACTGTGAATATAGGGAGAATTTATATTCTCTCCTACATGCCAATCGTGGTGAAGGTAGGGGGGATAATTTATATTACTTCTGTGAGTCACTCTCCTACATGCCAATCATTGTGAAGGTAGGGAGAATTTATACTATTGTAGGGAAAATATATTAATTATTCTCTTTCTCCTACATGACAATATTACAAAAATTGTTGCATTTTTTGAAATAAGTAATATTTTGATATTTTGTTACCTGGTTCACTTATTGCACACTGTTGTGTGTTTGCAGGCTGTTTCCCTCGCCTTGACTGAATTCCCTATCCTGAATTCTATCGTGGATGCCAATTGTGAAAACATTACTTATAAGGTAACAACCAAAACATTACTTATAAGGTAAAAACCAAAGCATTACATATAAGGTAAAAACCAAAGCATTACATATAAGGTAAAAAATTAACTACAAGGTACACTTACCTGCATAAATCATCAAGTGATGTACACCAGTAAAGCACAAGTAGCTGAACAAATGTAAAAGGAATATATTAGTTTTAAAACACAGTACACATTGAATGTGACACAATGCCACACTAAATAATTGATTTGGGGTACATTCAGAGGTGTTTAATTTGGCAAAGTAGTGGTTAAATTTTCATTAAGATGTAATAATTTTTTTCTTTGTTTGCAGGCAGCACATAATATTGGTATTGCCATGGATACCCCAGAAGGTTTGGTAGTACCCAGCGTAAAAAATGTCCAATCTCTGAGTATTTACGACATTGCCGTGGAACTTAATCGTATGCAGACCCTTGGGGCGGCGGGAAAGCTGACCAACGCAGAGCTGACCGGTGGGACTTTCTCCCTGTCCAACATTGGTGTGGTACGTGTTAACCAGCAGAAACAAGGATTTATTAGCACTCTAATGTTCAGCTGAAACTACAATGCATATAGATGTTTATTAAAGAGAAACAGTATAACCTGCATATTACGGTATATTAAAAATATATTGATTTATAAACCTGTATAACTTCTGAGTTTATTCTGTGAAAGTTTTTAATATGAATATATCACAAGACTTGGTCAGATTTGTTTTCAATATAATTTTTTTGTGCTTTTCACTTATACTTCTGATATAAACAATAATTTCTAGTAAATCTCCCTACATGTGACTGTCCTACAATATCCTGTATGAATGTTTCATAAGTTCTATTTTCTGTCACATTGTTTTGGAAATGTGTTTACAGATTGGAGGGACCTATGCCCGACCTGTGATATTACCCCCAGAGGTGGCTATAGGAGCCCTCGGAAAACTTCAGGTTTGTCCCCTCCTAGCTTCTAATTACTGTGGTTTCATCAATATTTGTTAAATACATTGGCTAATTATCATGGATTTCATTGTTAAGTTTTTCCATGAAATTTAATGTTCATCAAGGTGCTTATAAATATCATCCAAATATTCAAACAATTGAAAAATATTTATTTTTGATTATTTAAATATTGGTAGCAATTTAAGCTCGTTGATTTGAACATAATTAGGACTGTTTTGATATTTTTTTTTAGACGCTACCTCGCTTTGATGACGAAGGTAATGTTGTCAGTAAAGAGATCATGTGCGTGAGTTGGTCTGCCGACCACAGAATTATAGAGGGCGCCACCATGGCTCGTTTCTCAAACCTGTGGAAGTCATACCTAGAGAACCCTGGGCTGATGCTCCTCTACATGCGATGAATTCACTGTGATAATCGAGGGATTTTAGCGTCCTCATGTTCTGTTTGCTCATCTATCATGTTATGTCTTTGGAAGAACTGTTGCAAATGTGTAGACAGTTAGTTATCGGTATTTGGAACTGGTGGGAATTCTTTATGATATCAATTATGAGAAAGTGGTTTTATACATCACTGCATTGATTTGAGTTTTCCAACAAAATAATTATGTTTGTGATGTGATTAACTGTGGTTTCTTGTTGGAATGTAGAGGACTCTACTTATGTACCTACATCATCTGTATGCTGTACAGTCAGTACCTGTCACCTGGTGTGGCTAATTACTATATAAGTGTATTTTGAACTGAATCTCATGAAATTAGACATACAATCATGTGTGCATAATTGTGAATAAAATGATTACAAATCAGTTGTGTTTTGATTTTTTTTAAAAATTAGAATTGATGAATTACCTGTAATTTTGCTAAATACATATACAAACTTTAAAGTTTTAATGAGTTCTTTTAACTCAACATTTTTGAGGCAGATATTTTTGCAGAATTTGATTTTTTTTCACCGTGATATATTATACATGGCTTGCACAACCCGTAAGAGTTTTCCCCCTTTGCCAAACTCTTCAATGAACCTTGAACTGGAATGTGAAAGTAGAAGACTGCAATGAACTCTCAGAGAGTTTTATTCTTAGTTTGGATCATTAACGTTTGTTCCAGCCAGCCCACTGGGAGTACAGGTAGTGTAGACAATTTCATGCAATCTTGTATTCTACAAAATCTGTAGGTCTGGTTTTTTTTATCGACATCTTTAAAAGGATTTGTGAACTGATGATCAGCTGACCATATCAGCCATTGTACATAAAATAAAAACATTGTTGTAACCGTTTGTGAAGTTTAGGGAAGGAGAAATTGGATTAGTTACCAATGAAGAGTTTTAATAAATTTTTATTACAAAAATTTTGATTACAGAAACACGCCATACGAACAGTTCAATATTATCAATATGCTCAACTAGAGACAGGGGCACTTGACAGATAACAAACTGGTTAATCTTTTATATGACTGTCAGACTGTAGATGAAATTTGATGTACTCGATACATAACCAGCAAATGAATTCATTGCATGCCATAACCTTATGGAAACAATTTAACATATATATAAAACTATAGAATATATGTGCTAGCTTACAGCAATTTTCTCAGTATTTATACTTGTAAAATGGGAAAGCGTGAAACACTTTTCATCAATCTTGAGATCATGCAAACATATTGTATAATAAGGTATTATTATATGATATACAGTTATGTAACACCTGTGAAAGTATTGGTTATAATGTACCTTGTATTATGATTACATTAACACTTCAATTACATTTGTAAAATCTTTTAAGGTAACTAATGCCCAACTTGCCTATTTGTTTATTTAGTACAAACATCTTTTGTAATTATTATGTAATATATTGATTTATTTTTGTCTACATATACATCTTCCCTGTTTGTCTACAATAAATATAGAGAAACTCGTAAAATTTCCTCTCTGTTGGTCATTGATTGGAAATGTTATCGTACTGTCTTATTGAATAAACTGTGAAAAAACTTCACATTAAACATGTTAAAGAATATCAAGACATAAATTGAATGTTGTGCATAAAGTAATATTGTTATACTCTGTCCCTGGTTTTTACTGTATAAACTCTTTTTGACAATTTTCTAAATAAATATATTAAGGGACCACATATACTCATCAAGGAAGAAAAACCAACACAAGGAATAAACTTGAAAGGAACACATTCACAAATAATCTTTAGCGACTTGTCCATCATTATGACGTCCCTTTGAGTGTTTTCCGTTTCTTCTCTGGAATGACTGAACCAATGTTAACGAATATTTTCTTTATTGAATCAGATACCTAATATGAAATTTGTATGGGAATCAGAGAATATAGATGAAATTCATGACCCCCAGCCTTTATAATATTCAACTGTTATTTAATATCAGAATAAATGTACATCAAATGGATACCATACGAAGCACCTGCATGCATGTCTCAATCTACAACAGTATACTTCTTGTATAACTTATTGATGTATTTATTAATGACTAATGCATAAACCGTATCAAGCAATAATAAATTGCATATTAAAACAATTACAAATGCAAAGTAAACAGGATGAAGATCTTCTTTTTTTCAGGTTTCTTCTGGCAAGTGACAGACTTTCACTATGACGCAAACTACAGCACCAAGGGCAATCCCTGGAAGATGTGTCATGACTCCTCGGATGGTAGCTATAGTAACAGTATCTATGGAAACTATCAGTGTGATTCACCATGGCGTCTGATCTTGTCAGCCACGGCAGCCATGAAGAGGCTCCACCCAGACCCAGACTTTATATTATGGACTGGGTTAGTATTGGAGTACCGAATTTATCATGACTGTGTAGGTTGGTAAAGGTGCATAGGTTTTTAGTTAAAACTGATTGATTGTGATTAGGTAATTGTCCTTCATTGAATTTGTGGTATATGTTAATGTTTTGACATATTAAGTTTTGCAGGCTGCATGTAGTTGCTGATTGATAACATTCTGTTCATTTAATTACATTTGTGTTTTAATTAGTGATATAATTACATCTCTACATAGAGACAGTGTCCCACATGTGCCAGATAGTACCCTTGACCTACAAAAGAATGCACAGAACATCGGCAACATTTCACTTCTCCTGCGGTCCGTGTTCCCCAACACCTCCATCTACCCCGTGCTGGGTAACCATGACGAGTACCCCGCGGACGCCTATCCCCCCGCCCCGGGCTCCGACTACTACACAACCATCCTCCATCAAGCCCACTTTGACAAGCTTCTGACAAACGACACCGCCACCCAGTTCCAGACAGGTCAGTAGATTGTTCTGGTCGCTCCATTGATTTCTTCTTATCTTTTTAAATATATATGTCACCAAAACAGCACCGCATATATAAAAGTTGTTTAAAAATTAAGATTCAACTGGGACTCAAACCTAGGGCCTCTGGTGCACCTTGTCAGTGCTCTAACCACTGGCCCACTGAGACCCATTTTATTGACTAACAGTCACATAATGCACACCTGTAAACCTGGTGACATAAATGTAAAATTGTGATCATTTTGCTTTGAGAAATATTACATACATGTACCGGTATGTTTAAAAACATGGTTTGGAAATGATTTGGAAATTTATTTTATTTTACCTCAACCTATTCATGAATTATTTATTGATTTCACAAAGCATGTTGTTGTACAACCACCGATTAACGTAGCTCGCGGGTTTGCTGACGTCACAATAGGATTCGACGTAAAGAGTTGACCGTCATAGCAAACTCATACATTTTTTTTAATGACAAATGATCTTTAGAAACTTAAAAGGAAATATTTCAAAAAGCTTAAATGCAGTTTATACAAACATTTATAATTATTTATTATTAATTATTTATAAGTGCTAAAAATTAAAAGACGTGACGTACATTGTCACATTTTGTTATATAAGGTATGAGTGTGCGTTGGAACTCTTCCATTTAAAATCATGTTTAGACTAGGAAATAAATTGAACCTTAGGCATTAACTTCGCTTCTTTTACAATTATAACTTATGTATTTTCAACTACCGATCTAACTATTAAAATTCTTTTGGCTTATGCTAATTATCGTATACGATTACAAACTTATTATGTCAATAGTTGTATGGTAATTATTTTTGCATTGATTGACTCAGAGTTTCATGAAAAGAAAAATAGCCATTTTTCTTCTCTTCACAACCTTACATTAATTGCATTTGTGCATTCGATAACATTCATAATAATGTCTAATTAGTATTTACATGTTCTAATGTGTGTTAATCAGGTAGTCTTGTCAATCAACGCATTTTCATTTTTTAGTTCTCAGACGTAAGAAAATGATGACGTCATAATGAAAATATAAGGTTTTTTGAAATCTTTGAAATCTTTAAAGTTGTTTTGCAAAAAATTGGCCGAGAACACATATTGATTATTTTTTATGACTTGATTCAAAATTATCTCTTCTGTTATTGTGTTGAGTAAAATTAGGTTCGTCTAAATCGTTTAAAAGTTTGGAGCATAGTTTTGAAATGCGTTTCCCGACTAATATATGCATTTTACTATATATTTCATTGAAATGGCGTTGCTTGACTTAATCAGCGACACTGTTTGAAACACGATAACATTATTACCACGCAGACGAATCTCAAATAAATTTTAGAAATAAAACTCTGAAACCTATTGATCACGTGGACAAATTTTCAGGGTAGGTTTTCTCACAAGCAGTAAACCCGCGAGCTACCTTAATGCTGTAGATGTAAAGACGAAAGAAATGTATATTCAGGCTATTCTAATAAGTATTTGTGGTGGTTGAATATAGGGGGCTATTACTCGACCCTGATTCGGCCTGGACTTCGCGTCATGGGACTGAACACCAACCTGCTGTACTCCCAGAATAAGCTGACCGGTAAATCGGCTGACCCAGCCCAGCAGTTCCAGTGGATGACCACCATGCTCAGTGATGCACGAAAGAACAATGAAAAGGTCAGTGCTTAGTACGCAGTTTAAATTATATGTTTATATGAGGGAGTAAGCATGATGCCAGTTCCCCACATGCAAAGCCCCAAACAAAGTCAAGAGAAATGTTCCTGGTACGAGGAACTGGATTGTTCTTACTCCAGCAACATTGACTGTTTTATTTTCATACAAACATGAAACCAGGAATGAAACCTGATATTAAACAAGACACTTTCCATGATTGTTGTTTATTCCTACCATGAAGTGGTTCTTATGGAATGATAGGGACTAACTAATTTAACATTAGATTTAATTTCATTGTATTATACATGTAATGTGAAATAAGAATTGGAATATTTCTCACACCACATGTCATCATTTTATTTACTAGCTGTAATGATAGAATATATATCTCACCCCTTTGTTGTTAATTGTTATATTCTGATACGATATTCCTTATCCCCCCAGGTCATACTTTTATCCCATGTCCCGCCCGGATTGTTTGAGAAGTACTCTGGTCTCATGTGGTTCTACAACGAATTCAACACGCAATATGTTCGCATCCTGCAGAATTTCTCAGATGTCATAACTTCCCAGATCTACGGGCATGAACACACAGACAGCTACAGGATTCTAAAAGATCCAAAAGGTAGTCTACAATAGGAAGGTTTCTTGACGAAGTCTCTAGAAATATTTGTCTTATATGAATTTAAGTCGGAGCAGTTAAAGCATGAAAATGAATTAATGTATGTTTGGTATGTTGTGACTTTATAGGTGATTGCATTTGCCATAAAAGGTACAGAGAGGAATTATCATGTCATATATATTAGATTGTTGTAGACAGATTGCTCAGTGCCAGCGTTACTTTGACTTACAGGTGCCCCGATAGGTGTTTTGTTCCTGGCCCCTGCAGTCACTCCCTGGAACAGTAGCCTGGCTGGGGTGGGAGCCAACAACCCGTCTATCAGACTGTACACATACAACAGGAAGGACGGCACCATCCTCAACTACCAGCAGTACTACCTCAACCTGGCCTCCCTCATCAAGGGAACAGCAAACTGGACTCAAGAGTACGACGCCAAGAAAGACTATAATGTAGGGGACTTGAGTCCAAAGTCCATGCTTAATCTGGCTCTTTCCTTCAACAGTGATAACTCTGTGATGTTTACCAAATACCTGACGTACAACTCTGTGAGTCAGGCAGTGAATCCAGCATGTGACTCCGGCTGTAAGATGGTTCATATCTGCTCCATCACAGAGCTGGAGCGGGTCAACTTTGACCTCTGTAATACCGTCGACCCCACCCGAACCACGAAGTCGCCCCATCCTTCCCCACCCACCCATCACCGCCGCCCCGTGAGCAGAATGTACATCTACATCATTGTCGGGCTGGCGGCCGTCGTTTTTATCCTATTTATTGTTGTCGGCATCATTTGTATCAGACGCCGACGACATTTCATACCCTACCGTTTCTCAAGGTTTTCCAACTCACTTGGGAAAGGACCGATTAATTAGACATTGCCTAAAATTAATTCTTTTATTTACAGTGACATGTACTAATTACATCAGAAGTACTTGATTAAGATTACTGAAATCAAATGAAGATTCTATTTTACATATACTGATAGATGTATATGTATACATATCAGTAACATCATTTCCTGAATGATTAATGGGGTTTGACTTACTGTTGGCATGTAACAGTTGTATATAAGGAGCCTGTGATATTATAAATGATTGTGGTTTCATGTACTAGATGGTTCTATGGGGGAAGGGGGGCTGAATCAAGAACTACTATCATAAGTGCCTCACTGATGCTCAATTTATTCTTCATCATCACTGTTCTACATTCCATGGTTTATGCTGGTTCATGAAATAAGAGAATGTACTTAAGGTGGCTCACTACCCTTGAAATAGTTTCTCATATCAGATATGATAGGTAGCATGATGCATAAAAAGGATATAAGTCAAATATGTGAAAAAAATATGCAATTTGGATAAAAAATTTGATTTTCAAAAATTTGATTCAGTAAATATAAACAAGAGCCCCAGACGGATTTGAACTCATGATCTGCGGTTCACAAGCCCGATATTTTAACCACTGAGCTATCATGATATTCAACCAAATTGACTGATACAAACAATTTAACAAAACATTTAAATTGCTATTGTAGTGTCTTAAAAAGTATAAGTCTTGATGTAGTGAGGTACCTTAATATAGATTTTAATGTGCTTCTTGTCAACGTGTGGTTGAGGTGTATCCATAATTTTCAAATTCATTTTCAAATCTTGTGATAGCAATGGATTATCATCTCAGTGGGGTTCAGAATAATTATTAGATATTTCAACCAATTTGATTCTTATTAAGATAGGAATTGCTGGGTATTACAGATTTTCATAAAAGAAATTTTTAAGCAACAAACATATTACCCTGTTACATAAATAATGCCCGTCTTCTATCTATTTTGTACAGTACTGCAATTTGTGCCATGGGAACAGTGTTGGTGCTATAAAGTTGTAAATATACTGTAATACTTAACCAAATAAGCAGTGCAATAGCTTCCTGTACATAGCCTTTGTTGTAGCGTAGTTGTCTGTTAGGGTCGTGTGTGTGTGTGTGTGTGTGTGTGTGAGTGTGTGTCTGTATGTGTCTTGAGATTAAGATAGAATGTGAGTGGTGTGGACTTTGACCAGCACTTTCTTACAGATTTATCTTCAGTGTCAGGTTGTCAGATTTGGATAGCATGATGTACCTGTGCTTACTGGACACTTTCTGCTTCTGAGTTTAAATTACATAAAAAGTATTTGAATTTGATTAAAAAAATATGTGAGTATAACTGTGTGTGTATAGGTACATGTATCATGTAATTTTGAGATGTCTCATTGTCTGTGAACAAATAAAATTAGAATTTGTTATAGAAATATTCTGTGTGAAAACAGAGATGTTTCACAGATGAATCATTGCAACGAAATACCTGATGATATTCTTACGTAACCATTGGCTTTGATTAAATGTGGTTTGAAATAAGATATGTAACAACAATTTTTCATATTTCAAATAAATGAGAAATTAAAGACATTTTCATTAATATGTATACATGTACATGTACATGAGGTACTATGAAATATTTAACCCAGTTTTCTTTTCAATCTATGTAATGAAAGCTATGAGAGTCCCTATAAAATAAGCAGCTCGCGAGTTAACGTTTTCACTTGAAAAATAAAACCATCTTTAATGACGGTATAAAGAGGAATAACGACCAGTGTCAAATATTAACGTTGCGGATGGGTCATGATTTGACGTCGAAATATGACCTTTAAAGCGGTCTCACTAAAAAGCGCCCGGGAGCGCCCGGGATTATAAAATAGCGCCCGGGAGCGCCCGAGAAGCAAAAATAGGCGCCCGGGATCCTAGTTTCTTCTCAGATTGGTCTTAAAAACTTTTATTGTTATAAGTATGTATACACTAGAATAAAAATCCGTGGAATTTTAATAATGCAGCAAACAAGAAAGACAACTCCAAATTATATACTTGTCTGTGAAAGTCATTATATTACATAGTAGATAATAAGGAAATGAAGTCAGTTGATATCTGTATGATTTTTAACATTTAAAGCATCATACTAGTATATGTAAGTTTATGTTTAAGTTGTTTATAAATTCAATGTGTGTAAAATCGCGTCATAATCCAATTATTTACCTGACAGGTAGCGATATCACAGCTGAGTCCGTTAGTTACCTGTGGTGCGGACTAGCAGGGTACAGGATAAAGAAATGCACAGAGCTGTCATATAACATCCCCTCTGCACCGTCTCATATAGCATGTCACGATATTTCAAACATTAACTGTCAACCTTGTTAGATATAAAATTGTCAAATTTATCCCCATCGTCAATGTACGAGGATGTGTTGTTAGTTTGTTAATTCTCCAATTTTTTTCATAAATAATCAAGTTTGCAAACAAAATCTTTTCCTGTTTGCATATCATACGATCAATTACATTATCAAATTATTGACAGCAGAATGCCTGCTCTAAAAAAGTCGTAAAATTAAGGCTTCTTTGAAAGCCACTTTATTTTGGCCGTGCGGAATATGCAGGAAAGATTGCCAGAAAGCTAGCATTTGTTGCGACATTTGCGACGTTTGGTATCATCCTCATTGCAAGAGTTTGAACATGCAAGAATTTGAGATGTTTAAACTTTCAAATTCCCTTAAATATACGTGCACTAGCTGTTTTTCCGGAGAAAACGATCCATATTCTTTTACAGCAGCTTTGTTGAGATTGAATGAGGTATGTACAAAACTATTTATGATAAGTTATCTTTTATAGTAAATATCCTTTGAAATTCTGAAGTCTAAATCAGCGCATTAACATGTATAAATACATGGCAAATAAACTTTATAATTGTTTCGATAAAAAATATTGATGAAAATAAAATATTGTGTATATTTTTTAAATCTCTTAAAAAATACCAAACAAAACAACAACAAAAAATATGTAAAATAAATGAAAGCCGACATCGGACTCTTTTTTTGTGAAACTGTAACGCTCAGAACGCTTGCCTTGTGTTGAGAACAAAACGATGTAAAGTTTTATAATTTATTCAACCATAAATAACATGACACAAATAACAACGTCGTTCAAAAGAAAAATCAGACAAGTCTCAACCCTTGGAACGATGACAAAATCGGTACAATTACCGACACAAAATAAACTGGTACTTATATCCAGTAAATATACATTACACGTAAAATGCCCCGACCAAAATAAAACTTAAAGGCTCTCGATAAAATACCTACGAATAAATATCTCTGCTACTATCTCCTTGATTATGTTTGTAAATAAATGTATTCATATTAAAATAACGCAACTTAATACAAATTCAATTAAGTTTGTACATAGTATGTCAAATAAACATTTTTTCAGATTAAGTGATTTTTTATTTTTTTTTTCAATGATTTAATAAATTATATAAAATATAACGATTTTTTTTTTCAATGTATAAAATAGCAAGCCTTATTTTTTCCTAATTTTTCATAGATCAACGTTTTATTCGCTGTTTTTTAGTCCTAATTTTTAAATCATCTTTATTCCTTTAAAACTATTTGGTTTTATTATTTTTGTAAAATTATAGTTTTTTTAAACTAGTATTTAGAAAATTTTTTATTTATCCAACGCAATCTTTGGCTTTAATATTTTTTACTATTTTTTTTAATTCAAAATTATGGCTCTTAACGAGGCGTCCTCCACGTAGCAAGAGCTGGGTAACGGTATCTAAATTAATTTTTTTTTTTAAATGTTAACAGATACCGGCAAACAACCTCATCCCTAGATTAAAATTGTTTGTAACGTTTTTTATGAAAAATTATTTTATGTAAATTTATTTATGTAAAATTTCCTTAAGACATATTGGGGTATTTCTGCTAGCCGTGTATATTTTTATACTGGAATTATCGTTCTTCTTTCGCTCACTCGGTTATATAATGTGAGGAAATGGGAAATAATCGTAATTTCTTAACAGATTTCTATTAAACTAACATAAATAATCTCCCGGGCGCCTGTTTTTGCTCCTCGGGCGCTCCCGGGCGCTATTTTATTATCCCGGGCGCTTTATAGTGAGACCCCCTTTAAAGAGGTTCGCTCCTTAGGTTTTGGGTAGCCATTTTGGGTCACCTCTAGTCTGAAAATTCTGCATCACATATTAATTCTAGTAGCATATTTATATTTTACAATGCCAAATTAACTATATTGAATAAAATTGTTTTTAAAAAATTACATTTTTACAGAGTTTAGTAAGGGACTATATTTTGTGGCGGAAGGTTTTCAAGAAGGAAATGAACAATTTTCTTAACTCTCTAGTTTTAGAGTACTGTTACTTTAGCTTCCTAATTTTCAGCGCAGACCAAACTTCTAGATAGTTTGTGTATTACGATATATTCATGATATTCTGAAAAACATATTTAACTAATATTTTGATATTTCTATCGATATATTTTGGCATATGTAGCTTATATTTCATAAAAGTTAAGAAAAAATTAACTCCAATTTTGGCCTAAAATTAGCTTATTTCATGCTATTTCTCAAATTTTTGAAATGTGACCCCTACTTATTTTACTTTTAAACGAGACATTAAATGTATGTCTATTTGTATGCAAAGTTTTGGAAAGATGACATTACTATTATTTTTTTTATTTGCGTTATAATTTGATTACTCCAAAATTTTGTAACATCTGTTGTTGTGTTCATTGTGTACTGGCCTTTGAAGCCACCAGTAAAGCAAGAATTTTTAAACTTTGACTTAGATATTACTTTTATAGTCACTACCTGTGTTCAACTTCATACTGTATTAAAATCATAATTTTATAATTGTTCAAACTATAAATATTTGTTTGATTTCTTCAAATTATCAATTTCTATGTCAAATTTTAGCAAAAATTTCAGGAAAATTATATTTTCTGTTTCAGGCCCTATATTTCCAAAAAATGGCATGTGACATGGGTCACAAATAAAATAAATGAACATTTTAGGTCCCCATCTTTATATCTAAGTGGTTTTCGGATGATTGACATTACTATTATTTCAGGAGCCAACCTCCTTAAGACTGTAGAAAAATTGCTATAATCTTGAAATCCGCACATCTTACATGACGAAAAATGACACCCGCGAAATAATGACGCTCTGTATACTTTAAATGATTAAGGATTTATTTCTCTGTACATGTAGACATGACTACAAAGAGAGGGAATGTTCTGTACTGTAAACTTCTTTATTACTAAATGTCTTTATTTCACGGGGGTTTTTTTTTCGCGGTATTTCATTTTCGCTCATGATAGATTTTTCTTAATGAAAATATATGCTTTTTTTCTATTTCTTGCTTTATTTTTCGCTAAATTCATGTTAGTGATTTTTAGCAGAGGTTAAGTAACTGTTTAACCCCTTAAATAGCTACGAGAAAAAAATAACTATGTTATCAATGCACAATGATCACAATGGCTTAGTGTTCGAAAAAAAATTGTTTTATCGCGAACATAGTGAAATTAAAAAACACTGTTATTATATTTTCCACATCCCAGTATGTATGTGGTCACGGAACTGAAGATGAAAAGTTCTGCTATTGTCCTAAACACTCATTTCTGAGAAAGTAAAAACGATCTGAATTGTTATAACGGAATAATAATAATTTATATTTACATCCACCAAGTATGATTGCCTCTATTTCTTACGGAAATTGATTGTACATTCATAGCTTTATAGAAACTGACAGGACCAAAATCTTCACGCCCCTTTTATCCATTGGTTGAAACCATCAGCAACCGAAGAAAAATAACGGACTGCACGAAATAATCATGCTGATGTCAGACTCAAATTCCCACAGGAGACGATTTGGCTGTTTCATTTATCTAACGTTCTGATGTACATTAACAATAATTTAGTTAATTTTTCTTACATTTTAAGATCAATTTATTAATTTGTTAAAAGATACTTCAAAGATGTAAATATAAACAATTAAATGCTTTCTTTGATTCATGCGGGATATGTAGGTAGCTATCATTGCAGAAAAAATTTACATAACCCGCTAACGTGTATTTTTTCTACAATGTCGCCACCTTCATACCCCGCATGAATCACCAAAGAAAGCATTTTATTGTATAAGTGACGAGATAATCTTCTTGTTATCACGGTTAAGCATGTTAAGAGTGAGTTTCTCGTTAAAACGAGATGATTAAAACACTTTATAACGAATAACAACAAGCTCGTTATAACAAGTTAGTATCTGTTATAAAGTGTTTTAATCATCTCTTTAAAAGGGGGGGGGGGGGGATTACCGATACCATCTCGCTTTAATACGGCTGGGTGGTCAACAAATTAACCATCAGATCTACGTTAATTTTTCAGATATGATTAGTTTAGCAATGAACTTTCATTTAGTAAAGAAAAAAAGCTATATATTTTATCTTTTATGTTTGGGTTCATGTTATGTTCCTAGCCTTTATATAGAGCTCTTCAAAAGGAGATCAAAACAGTCTAAAAATTTAATGGCTACAACCATCGAGCCCTCTTAAGAAGTTTATTCTCTCTTTAAACACGTAACGAGATAATTCTATTATCTGTATAACAAGTTAGTATTATGTTATAAGTTCGTATAGTCTATAAGAAATAGTGATGTAGTTGAACTGTAACTGTGCCTGTTGTCCCTTGAGGGCCCTTAATTGGTCAAATAAGAAATTGAAAGTTGAATTAATTCATAAATACGTGTAAGTTTGTAGAGACAAGCCAGACAAAAATTCGTTGTCAAGTTGTTTGGATGTTCATTCATAAAACCAGGTGAAACCGTTACTATATATACATACTGTGACATGTTATTCAACTCATAACCCAACCCATCTGGTCACAGTTGTTGAAAGAATCCGGACTTGAACAAGTTACCAAACTTTTTGGGGAAAAGAAAATTAAATTATATTCGTAATAAGTAATTCGAAGCTGGAAGATATTACATACATGTAAATACCATCGACCCGGAGTTATTGTAGGAATAAGTAAATCAAAGGTAAAACTGACTGAATAAAATTAAATACATGTACACTGTACTGCAATTCAAAATTTAAATTACAACCATACTTGAAATAAATACATGTAGTAAGAAACAGCAACTGTGAAAGTGTGCATCCTTGTCTTATCCCTGTGGCAATGTCGAAAGGCTCTGTTTGTTTCTCTATATGTATTATGCAGATTTGCATTCAAGTGTAACCATTTCTGATGACGTTTATGAATGCATTTGGAATTTGGAATACCATATGCATAGTGTTTCGTGTTTCTCTGTCCATGCTTTCAAATGCTTTCTCAAAATCAACAAAGACCACATAGAGTGGTGACGTGAATTCTTCGTTATTAATATGATTGCAATGTTGTTAATTGGTCAGCACATGATCATAAATTCGTCTGAAGTTGCTTCGGTTGGTCGTCTCAAGATATGGAATCCACTTCTGTTGTGGGTCGGTGTAGCATGACTCTGTTACGGACTTTTCCTGGAACAGATAAGAACAAATCTCTCTATAATTATAATAAAAATCTAGGTTTCCCTTTTTGAATAACTTTACAAGACGTCCAGTCTGATGGAACTTGTTCTATCTTTCAGCTTTTATGATATCCTGGTCACCCCCTCCTCCCCCCTCTCTCTCTCTCTCTCTCTCTCTCTCTCTCTCTCTCTCTCTCTCTCTCTGCTTTGAAGAGAATTTCACAATGCTGCGATGTTACGATAACTTCTATTTCCTACATTCTAAACTAAAAAAAAACAAAAAGAAGAAAAACATGTTTAAATATGTTTTTGTATGTTGTCATGATGTATGATGTAATATGGTTACAAACGAGTGGGGTTTTTCTTCTTTAAATATGCATGTATATACAATTTCAACATAAAATCTCTCCACATTTTTGATGATTGAAATCGGGTTGATTTCCATTAGACCTTATTTAAACTATGACAAAAAAAACCTCCAAATAGTGTCATTTTTAGAACTTCAATGCCTTTTCATTTAAGGGTTACAAATCGATTTTATGTTAAATATTCATTGTTTTGAATGATTTAAAAAAAAATTATCAGATTTGTTGATATTTTAATTTCACAGTATCTTATCTGTCCTGATATAGGCATTTTACACGCATTATTCACTCATCTTTTAAACTAGTTGGGCCTGTATAGACAAGTGAATTTATTGATGCGAATGTCAAAAAATAATAAAATGTGATGAATCTTTCATCATGGTCCATTATTTCACGAAACAACTGACCATTTACCAAACGTGATACTAAGCACTCCCCGTTTTCATCGGCCAAACCAAATAAAATTTGATCCCTGTTCTTTAGTCATATCGTAATAAGACAGATTTAAAACTATTTTTATTTTCTATACATTTACTGATTTTGAAGCCCCTAAAAGGGCTATTTGTTAAAAATGAGTTTTTTAAAACAAATTTTGAAATGATTCACTTTCCCCTTTCCCAAATACTTTTTACAGACACTGAAACGTGCTACTTTACACCAGTTGCACGGATCGGTACGGTACGCTTTTTGAACGGTACGGTTCACTTTGTGAACGGTACGGTTGGTTTTGTGAACGGTACGGTTCGCTTCTTGCACGGTACGGTTCGCTTCTTGCACGGTACGCTTTGCCAAAAATAGCTGAACGCTTTGTAAACGGTATTAAAACGGGGGAACGGTTAGCGGGTTATGTAATTTTTTTCTGCAATGATCGCTACCTTCATAACCAGCATGAATCATCTAAGAAAGTATTTTATTGTTTATATTTACATCTTTCTTTTAACCAATTAATAAATTGATAGTAAAAAGTAAGTTAAATTAACTAAATTACTGTTAATGTACATCAGTACGTTAGCTAAAAGAAACAGCCAAATCGTCTCCTATGGGAACTTGAGTCTGACATCATGCAGTCCGTGATTTTTCTTAGGTCGCTGTAGGTTTCGACCAATCGATAAACGGGGCGTGTAGATTTCAGTCCTGTCGGTTTCTATAGAAACTTCCGTTGATAAATATATTAAGAATTTATCTAGTTACAAAAAATAAGAGCGAGGAAAAGGGACTCTGATCGCCAGTACATAAGTTAAAATCACGAAGTTGAGGGAAATGATTGTTGAATAATTTCAAATAAAAACACTCTCTTAAATATGGATTAAAGAAACATAAAATTAAAACGGTTTCTTCTAGCTATGTAGGAGGAGCCAAGTAGCTTAAACTGATTGACAGGCGAAGCACGTGGAGTCCTGAATGAAATCCCGCTCAAATGACCGGCTATAGAAACCTAAAGCGAAATAATTCGGTTCAGTGATAAAACGGCTTTAATTTAAGTATTATAATTAACAAACAAGCTCTCTCTCTCTCTCTCTCTCTCTCTCTCTCTCTCTCTCCTGAGAATCACTTATGATATGTAAAGTCTAGTATGTACGCAATGTTTAAACCACTTCAGAAAAAAAAATCAAAATAGTATTACCGCGCATTGTGTAAAAATTTATATTTTACAATATTTTTAAAAGAAATCGGCGTTGAAAGTTTCGTCGAAAACCAAAGAAATGATAAGGTCTAAGAAAGGAAAATAAATTAAACCATTTTTGTGACGGTTTTAATAAAAATAACAGCGTGAAATTTAAGTATGTGTTATTTAATCCCATATAAAAAAAAATCAATAAGGTCAATAAGACATATATGGAAGTTACACGCTTATTGCACGGTAGTACGCTTTTTTTGGTCGTTTTTGGGCGGGTCTTGCATAAATTATCTTGCAGGCTTTTTCCACGGTACGATTCGTTTTGTGAACGGTACGGTTCGCTTTGTGAACGGTACGGTTCGTTTCTTGCACAGAACGGTACGGTTCGTTTTAGAGGTGTAGTACTTAGCACGTTTCAGGGTCTGTAAAAATTCTTTTCATTGATGATATCGTCTCACATATTACAAATTATAACACGTCAATGTTGTTCATGCAAGGAGTTTGAGTTGTTGTTTTTTTTATCTATCACTGTTTTGGATTGCATTCTAATAAAAAGGTTCAATAAAATCATATACTATCTTAATAGCATGTGCGGATCCATCATTTTTTCCAAGAGTGTTGGGGGGGGGGGGGGCTATTTAAGGAAGGGATGGGGGTCCAGACCACCCCCTCTAGATCCGCGCAGTTTTATTTCACAAATTATACGTGTGTCATTGAAACATGGCGATGCATTGTGTTTGGTTGCACTATTGAATAGAATTTTCAGGGAGGTAACTCTATTAAATAGAGCGATCGGCGAAATCTTGAAACATGTCAACAGACAAGGTAAGTAGGAGATCTCGGTCTGTCGGGTGGTGGACTCTGTATTCTTTGGTTAACGCTGGATGATGACATTGTCAGTATTTGTCAGTATTTCGAGGGATTGTCACTTAACAATCGATTGCACTTGCATGAGTGCACGGGTTCTGCACCAGCAACAATTAACTTATTGAAAATTATTGGCCACATGTTTAGGATATTGAGCGGATGCATGGTCAACATACATGTTGATATATAACTTTTCCAGTCTTCGGAATGGCTCTTCCACATGTGCTTTATTTCTGATTTGGTCCTCTTTTGAGTCTTTTTATGCACGCGGGTCATGTGAAAGTAGGTTATTCTGTTGTGAATATAACCAGGGGCGGATCCAACTATTTATATAAGCCCCACCAGGCAATGATTCTATAGAGGTGATGGAGTGATGGATATAGAATCATAGAAGGTGTGGGTGCGGGTTGGGTGGGGATGGATAGAGCAGATGGCCCCAACACTCTCCTGATAATGGAGTTATTTCTCTGTATTAATTGATTTAATTTCTATGTGTTAAAAACCTTGTTTAATTTCTAAATTCTGGTTTACCAGGTGTGTGGAAACAGTTAATTATCTTTGTTAATATTCAATTCAATTACAGTTTCAATTTCTTTATTGACCAATGAAGGGCCCTCAAGTGGCAACATTTTGGGATGCATTTAGGACTTTCTTTCTGTTTCTGCAGGTGAAGATAGGTATCATAGGAGGGTCTGGACTGTCCAATCCAGAAATCCTAAAAAACGGAAAGGAAGTGTCCGTGGACACTCCATACGGAAAGGTATGTAGATGTACTTATTACAGAGTTTGAGATATCAGTTTGTGTGAATATATAGGGAGTGTATGGGTGCCCCCTCCCTTCCTGAAAATCAAGACTTATAAAATCATATATGTAGTATTAATTAAAAGCCCCCCTACAACTAAATCACTAAAATCTTTATTAAGTAAAAGTTGGCCATGCAATAAAGCAAACGTGCCAAAGGACTATATATGATATGAGTCAAAGAACTATATGTGATTAGGTCCAATTTCTGTCCCGTGTTTTATAAATTTCAAAAAACATCATATCATAAAGATATTTCGATAAAACATAAAACTGAATATGCTAGTTACAGAAATTTAAAAGTTTTTCAAAATTGATCATTCCTCGTGCTTCTATGACGTCACATAAATGGACCATTTCCCGCATTCTCTCAAAAGCAAGAAAATTTCATCAGTTTTTCTTCATATTCAAGAGTAGGAGGTATAGAGCGCAATGTTGCTCCAAAACCATTTTACATATATTATTGTTCATATTATTTTGCATATCATATTAAAAAATGGTTTTTTGAGCAAGCATGAGCTCGATGTTTTCTTTTCAAAAAACTGATAGGAAATCCCCCATTTTTGGCTAAAATACGTACTTTTTGTGAAATTAGCTCATTATTAACATATCATATTTCTATTATGACTTTGATTAGACAAGTTATCTTTATAAACCTGAACTATATATATACTAACCTATCTTTTAGCAAATTTCTAAAGGTCTATTCATAACTTTGAATTTTGGGGCATAAAAACACTTTATCCCGCACATAGTTCTTTGGCCCCCATAATTCGCAATTTTGAAAAGTATTTCAGGTACATGTACAATAAATTGTTATGTTATTTTTTAGAATAGTTGATATAATATATGTTTATCACCTATTTATTTGATTTATTTGCACTCAGTGGCAGTATATGACGTCAGAAGTGACACTATTTTTGTAATTCAATCAAAATCAGTCAAAAATTGGCAGTTTTCTCATCTTTTTTGAGCGGGAAATATACAGCGACGCTTCGAACAAGAACAAACTTTTTGTCACTTATAAGTCTTGGATAGATACATCTTTACTGAAAATATTTTGTTTGTTCAATCAATTGCTCAATGTTTTCTTAAAGAAAAATTGCTTGAAAACAAGCCGTTTTATGTCAAAAACGCGAAAATGGCGGGAAAAGGTTAACTTTTCAATGTCATACAGTTAAACTTTGATATCTCGAACACCGATTTATCTCGAATTCAATGGATATGTCGAAGTGATATGTAAGTACCAACCACTCATTTTTTAAGTATTGTACCCTCGATATCTCGAATACTCTGATATCTTGAAGTTTTTAAACAGTCCCATCTAGTTCGAGATAACGAAGTTTGACTGTATTTCAAAACTGTGGGCATTTAGATCAAAATGAAAATTATGAAAAAACTTCACATGTATATCCGTACAAGAGAAGCAAAGAATTACAGTAACATGATGATGTTCATTTTAAGGGGCCAAAATAGGCCCATATCATATGTAGTCCTTTAAAGCTCCATATTACCTTTGAAAACAATATCTACAAGCAAAAACATATTTATAAATAAATTCAATCTGGAATTGCAATTAATTTAACACATTGCATGTATGTGAGGAAATTGAATCAATAAGTATTCTGTGAGTTAAAAGAACCAATAGCAACTTCAAAACGAAACAATCCAACATCAGCATGCAGCTCCAATGAATACCGTAATTCGTCAGTGGTGTACAGTGGCTTTACACGGGTCTTGCATTTTGTCAGCCATTCTTTGTGATTGTGCTTGGTATTGGTGAAAACTCTGAAAATACCTGCTCAAACCCAAAACTTGACAATAGGCAGCTAATTTTTAAACTCTAGATTTGCATTTTCCATTGACAGTAGCATGGATGCAAATTGGTTGTCCAATATTTAATGAATATACCTGAAATGTTTCTGTTTTTTGTTCCCTAAATCAATGAATTGTTACTAAGCCGTCTGTGACTAATTTTCTTGAAGCTTAGCTAGATATTCTTTAGAGGAAAGCTAAATTTTCCCAGTTCTGTTGCTTTGATTTAAGCTTGTAAATGCATATTGAGCCAGAAACCTTTGCTTCTTGTCTGATGTCATGCCGGTCTCTCGTTGTTAGCCCTCCGATGCTTTGATCTGCGGTGAAATAGAAGGAGTACCCTGTGTTCTCTTATCCAGGTGAGTGGTTTTTAATACACACTTACTTACAGGTTACCTGAGTGACCTATTATTACTGCCTCTCTATCCTCTTCTTCGCTCCTAACCATTTTTTCTTGCTCTGAAGGTATCAGGCTCCAGGACATTAAACTAAGATGAGCTCACTTGATTTTAATCTCATTTTTTTTTAGAAAGAAACATAAAGTGGAGAAGTGAGACTGAGATCAAAAGTGAGCTTGTCTAAGATTTATAGCCTGAGAATCATTTTATCCTTTCTAGATCTATTTGACATATTGCTTTTTGATTTTTCAGACATGGGCGTGGCCACAAGATAAACCCGACCAACGTGAACTACCGGGCCAACCTGTGGGCCCTCCACCAGGTGGGCTGTACCCACCTCCTGGTCACCACCGCATGTGGCTCCCTACAGCCGGACATGCATCCCGCAGACATTGTGGTCATTGACCAGTTCATTGACAGGTGAGGTACATCTTTTGTTGTTACCACAGCATTAAACCAGACATCTTACAATCATGTATTTGACACAGCAAATGCAAAAATATTTGTTGGGTAAAAAATTTCATTTCATTAGCAACAAAATTACAACAAAATTTCTGTATGGTTATTAGTTTGTTAATTTTGAAACAGTGAATCTGAACCTAATGAAGACATTTTAAATCACAAAACAACAAAATTTG
>WFKH01007768.1:61294977-61310574 GCA_016163765.1 Magallana hongkongensis
CCCCCCCCCCCCCCCCCCCCCCTGTAATGTATGCTTATTATTGTGTATTGCCTAATGCGTCTAGTTTTACATAGAACACAGAAACGCCAGCAGACATTCTTTGATGGAGAGCCCACATCTCCCCCGGGGATTTGCCACCTACCAATGGCCGAACCATTCTGTCCCAGAACAAGAAAGGTGCAGAAATGCTGAGAAATTATTCCCTTCTTATAAACACAATTATGCATCAATTAAAATATATCTCTGTTTAAGAATGTTGAGTATTATGCATTTAACGGTAGTTATTAATGAGGAGACTTCCTTTTTTTGCAGATTTTATACAACTGTGCCAAAGAGCTTGGTATATCCTGTCATGAGAAGGGAACCATCTTGACAATAGAGGGTCCACGCTTCTCCTCCAGGGCCGAGAGCAAGCTGTGGAATTCCTGGGGGGCACACTGCATCAACATGACAACAGTACCCGAGGTCTCCATCAACTACTCCCCCTCACTATTTCTGCCCTCTCTCTCTCCCTCCTTTCTCTATCTCTTTTCTCCCTCTCCTTTCTCATTCAATGCTTTGCATCAACATGATGATGACAATAGTACCAGAACTCTCTTTCTCCCCACCCCCTCTCTCTTTCTCTCTCTCTCCATGCTTTGCATCAATATAACAGTACCTGAGATCTACCTCTTCCTTTCACTCTGTCTTTTTTTCATTTTGAAGTCATTGCAGTGTAATATCAAAAGGTGATATGATGAATAATAAAGAATTAATTACTCCAGGTGATCCTGGCCAAGGAGCTAGGATTGTGTTATGCAGCACTGGCCCTGGTAACAGACTACGACAGCTGGAAGGATGATGAGGAAGCGGTGAGTTTAATATAAGGAAGCGGTGAGTTAAATCTGAGGAAGCGGTGAGTCTAACCTAGTAAAATAATATCCTGGTAATTCAGATTATGATGAGGACGCAGTGAGTTTAATCTAGTAAAATAATACCCTATTAATTCAGAATCCTCCAATGTATGGGGATCATCAGCAAAACAGATGTTATTTTCTTCTAGTACTCTTTAGTGAATGGAAATTGCTGTTTTAAATAATATCACTTGTTGATTGGTTTTGTAATGGCAGTTTATGAAGACAAAGATTTAGGGCTGTGAGTATTTTTGGACTGGTACATGTATATCTATTAAAGATGAGGCTGTTGTATTACAGGTGAATGTAGAGAATGTGATGAAGACATTCCAGACCAACGCTGCCAACGCCACAGCTGTGATCCTGAAGGCGATCCCACAGATCGTCAAGGAGGACTGGGCAGCTACAATAGCAGAAAACAAGGTAAAAGGGAGATAACTTGTCAGTGGGGAGTCTGTGCACCAGGAGGCATAACTTTGTTTACAAATCTTTTACTTTCTGCTTATTACCTGTACGTAGTAGATACTGTAAATGCTATATTTTTGTTTACCGTGTAATGAATTTTTTGTCTTTTTTCAGAAATTTGTCAAGATGAATACACTCCTTCCTCATAGCTACTAGAAATCAACGTGTTGATTCTGATTATCTGACTCCTACTTGACCATTATGCATCTTTGTAATGTAATGATCTGACAGCAAAACTTTGTTAATAAAATTTCATCATCACACCGTGTGTTGTGCTATCATTTTAAACTTGTTTATAAACGTGTTTTAAGTATCATTACATGCGCATAGAATATACTAGTATGTAGGACCTTCCCTGATGTGTGGAGGAATATTTTCAGTTATTCAATATTTCAAGTTGTTCATGATGTTGATGTACACCATATTGATGAAACCACAGCGTCTGTATAAACTCCAGTCACTGAAGGAAAACACAAGTCTCACAGAAATAAATAATAGCAGAAATAATGCTCTAAATTTATTCAATAACATTTATCATCATGCAGTTTCATCTAGGAAAATGTTCTTTGTAGTTTGTTATTTTACTCGATGATTTTCACAATTGACAGAACACGATGCAATTAATGAAATACTTTCTCATTATAGAATACAATTTATGTTTTGAATGTGTAACGTGTCTGCCTGTGTAAGCAATTTTCCTCTCTTTACCTTCAGTTCAGTTCAGTTCAGTTCAGTTTATTTTCACTCAACACCATATAATGGTACATGAGGTACATGAAGAAAACAAAACATATTTACATATATACAATATAGTTGTAAAGGTCAAGAAAGTAAATGGGGTGAACAAACAGTTTGATTAATTTTTGAAATAAAGAAACACAATTTTCTTAATGTAATATATAGTTACTTGAAGACATGATTTCATAGAACTTTTTAGTGTTAGGAGAAGAACAATAATATGTATCTAAAAACTGACTTCGTAATTTACTTAATGCCTTGCATTCTAAAATAACATGAAATTCATCACCAATTTTGTTACAATTACACAAATTACAATAACGTGTACTTCTTTCAACAGTACCCCACCTTCCTATTTCAACAGGAAGAAGATGATTTGTAGTTCTAAACTTTACTAATATTTTTCTTAATTTACTGGGTAACAAGAGTAAGTAGCGTTCACATTCAGAATTTGTTTTAAAAATTCTATATATAACACCCTTAGTCGATTCCTGAATATCGTTATGCCATTTTTGTAAAAATTGATCTCTTAACCTTTGGTTAATAGTTGTCTAAATCCAACTGGAGTTATAATGGTATGATTCATGATCACACATACACTTGAAAGTCCGCATTTATCTAAAATATTTTTTAAAGAGCATAGCCAGGGATTTTATATTTGTCCCTTATCAAAAAGTATACGTACATACATATATGTAATTTTGCTTAACTTGTTTTCACTGCTATTGATAATGTTGGCCCAAAATGAAATCATTCTAGTAAAAATGGTTATATACAGAGGAAATCGTCCAGTTTCACCATATACCATGTAACTAGGTGTACAACTTTTCAGATTAAGTATATGTTTCAAAAATTTTAAATGGACACGTTCAATAATCTCAATATTTTCATAACCCCAAACTTCACATGCATACAATAAATCTGGTACAAAACTTTATCAAATAAATCTAACTGACAATCAACAGGTAAATTAAAAGTTCTTATCTTCCTTATAACTCCGTACATGGATTTCTGTGCTTGCTCACATAGCCGTTTTTTTGCTTTGAAAAATGAACCTGTTCTTGAGAAAATTACACCAAGATAATTAAATTCCTTAACTATTTCAATAGGTAAACCATTATAAGAAAAGACATATTTGGGTTGACGACCTTTAGAAAATACACCTGTACAACAATTTTTGTTTTACTAATATTCACAGTGAGTTTCCACGTATCACAGTACCTATAAAATTCATTAATGGCAAACTGTAATCATTTGCAGACTCAGCTAAAATAACAGTGTCGTCTGCATAAAACAGGATAAACACTTTTAAATATAAAAAAAGTTCCTTTTCAATTCCCTCAGTAATTGTAGACAGACCAGTTACATTTTTATCTAACAAATAATCTTCTAGATCATTAATATACAAGGAAAACAAGAATGGAGATAAATTTTCTCCTTGTCGTACACCGACATTACAAGTAAAAAGATCAGATGAAAAACCATTAATACATATTTTTGATTTTATACCCTTGTACATATCTTTTATGTATGTAAAACATTTACCATTTATTCCACTTTTAAGAAGTTTATACCAGAGCCCATCCCTCCATACCGTATCAAAAGCTTGTTTGAAATCTACAAATGCACAGAATAATTTCTTTTTACTGTTGATCAGTGTATGAGTTAAAAACTGCAGAACTAGAATATTGTCAAGTGTGGATAACCCTTTCCTAAATCCCGCCTGACTTTCTTTAATAAGTGAAATATCATCTGCAAAATGTTCAATGCGTGTACCTAAACTTCTCATGAACTTATATTTACATCTACAGAGTACGATTCCCTCTATTTCTTTCGGAAACTCATAGTTAATTAATCTACACGCCCCGTTTATCGATTGGTCGAAACCTACAGCGACCTAAGCATGTAAGAAAAATCACGGACTGTACGAAATAATAATGATATCGATGATGTCAGACTCAAATTCCCATCGGAGACGATTTGGCTGTTCTTTTAGGTAACGTACTGATGTACATTTACAGTAATTTAAGGAATTTTATTTACTTTTTACAACCAATTTATTAATTTGTTAAAAAGAAAGATGTAAATATAAACAATGAAATGCTTTCTTTGATGGTTCATGCGGGTTATGTAGGTAGCTATCATTGCAGAAAAAACTTACATAACCCGGTAACTGGTTATGTATTTTTTTTCCGGAAATGTCGCCACCTTCATATCCCGCATGAATCACCAAAGAAAGCATCTTATTTTTTAAGTGATAACATAGCCCCCAGTGCAAAATAACTTGCATCTGTGTCCAAAATAAACGACTTGTTAAAGTCGGGATGCGCAAGTACTGGGGCACTTATCAGAGAGGTTTTTAATTGATCAGATGCAGTTTGACAGCAGGCATGGGCACGATTACTTAAAAATGTAATCGATTAATAATCGATTACGTAGGGGAACTTTGTGTAATCGATTATTAATCGATTACACTCATTTTTGCCCTGTAATCAATTGTAATCGATTACTTTATATGTAAACGATTACTTCAAAAAAAAAAATCATTAAAATGTGAATGATACCTCTTTTGAACATATTGTATAAACTCTTCAAGATGATTTGGTTTTAGGGTTAAAGGGGTAATTTCATTATGAATGTTATGAAAATTTGAGACTTCATACTCACTCTTAATAAGATAACATTTTATAATTTCTACTGCTTGTTCAAATTCAAATGTCAAATTATAAGCAATGTAGAGAACACAGTTTCTTAAATTAAGTAAACGTGTTTTTTTTTGGAAGTTTACGAGTTTGGGTGAAATCTTGACCTTTCACTTTTTGCCATCATAATTATTCTGTTGTGATTGATTTCTTGAAAATTAGAATTTGTTAAAAAATCTATAATTGAAATAGTATTGGCAATGTGCAAAGAACTTTGAGGGAACCTTGCTTCATGATTTGAATGAATTGTTTTTGGAGCTTGTAATCACGGTAATTGTTCTAATGTAATAGATCCTTGTTGGAACTATTTTAATTATCTAAACATTAGGGTGGTCACACCTCATAAACGACATTGTGTATTGTATTTCATTAATATTAATATATTAAAATAAATATTAAAAGTTAAACATTGAGCTTCTTTTGTTGCTTCAGTTTTTGATAAGAAGTTTTTTTTTTAAAGATTTTCTCTATATATCCATACGGCTCTGACACTACTTTTCTTTTTCTTTTTCTTCGTTCATTGCTGTACTCTGGTAAGAACAGTTGGGATTTATTTATTTGTCATCGAAATCTCCGCTAATCCTGATACACATTAAGTTATATGAAAATATAGGAAATAAACAGCGTGTTCAAGATATTGTCGAAATTCATTTGATTTCGTAGACTAGTTGTCCGACTTCATACTTCGCTCTAATTATGTTAAATTCCACAAAATAATTCAGTAATACGCAATTTGCCAACTGGTACATGTGACAAACCCATCTCAGATAATTTGAATAGAAAAAGAGATACAGTGCGTCTATGAGAAATTACAATTAATTGCTTGAATCATTAATAAAAGGAGAAAACGAACCTTTAATGTACATCATTACGGAAAAGGAACATATATAACAAGACGGACCTTTTGTTATACGACACCGGAACTATGAACAGAAATGTACTCTACAGACCACATACCTACAGCAGTTAGATGGAGGTGTGACGCTTACATTTTTATTTTAAATCCTCTATCATATCAACCAACTTAAAATTGGATAAACGAACTTCTCAGATTGGTAAGACTATGGAATCATAAGTACCATCAGTCAATTTTTAATCAAAGTTCATTCCTTTTAAAATCAATTAGGATGAACTTTTCGCATTGATAAACATTTTTCAATTCCTCAAATGTTTATCCACTTTTTGTTTAGAATATTATGTCATCTAAAAAACCCCGCTATATTCGATTGCAATCCTTTTTTTTTTAATTATTTTGCGTAAAAGACGCCGGAACATTACCAAAGGCATAACATGGTACATGTACTAAACACGGTGTAGGGAGAATATTCTTGTCCTGATTTGATATTGGTACATGGTGAAACGAATTAAAAATCCAAAGGCGAAAAACTGTTCCAGCCAATGCATACAAGTCA
Source organism: Magallana hongkongensis (assembly GCA_016163765.1). Taxonomy (NCBI): domain Eukaryota; kingdom Metazoa; phylum Mollusca; class Bivalvia; order Ostreida; family Ostreidae; genus Magallana; species Magallana hongkongensis. The sequence continues at coordinate 61,301,188 of WFKH01007768.1, forward strand.
CTTGCTCACAATATTTTGGTTTACTTGATATACTGTATGCCTTTTCAAGGTTTCAGAATCCTTGTTTTGTTGCCACTAATTCTAATACGTACCGTACATTCCTCTAGCGGTTACTGTTTCTTGCAATGTTTCTTCTCATTCGCTTCAAATATCCAGAAAAATCAACCACATTAATGAACATACTCTCGACAATCGTAGAATGCTCTCGTCGATACAAATACTCCAGACATTGGGCAAAACCCTTATCGTTCTTTGAAGTTTTGCATCTGCAACCAAGCTTTATGTCTAACACGATAATCCATTGTCTTTAAGCTTCTCGTAATTAGCTTCCCTTCTATCTGATAGTCATTACGCATATGTTTTGGCTTGTACCCCCTCTACGTAGTGTAAAATCTCCTCAAAATTTTATTAAAATTCTCCTCATGTTCACAGTTAAGGTTGACACATCTTTAAGTCAACCTCAATTATAGTAAACACCTACAATGCACTTAAAATAAATGAAACAAACTAAATTTACCATATGAAAAAAATTAATTATAAAAAACAAAAATGATTATGCTGCAGTTGTTTATAAATCTTCAACGATTTTATGAATTAAACACAATAATGTATTTAACTTCCTTTAAAAGATACCGAATTTTTAACCAATGTTCTCAAATACTTTTAAAAGATTTGTTTTTATTTTAAGACAAATTGACAGAGAGAATTTCCATCACATACAGCGGTCAGTGAAATCTTGAAATATGTCAACAGACAAGGTAAGAACTAAATATTAGACTGCCCAATAGTTAGATTTGTATACTTTGGTTTGCACTAAAAGAAAACATTGTCAGTATTTCAAGGGATTGTCACCAAACTTTCGGCTCAGCTTGTATCAATGCAAGAGTTTTTAGCTCACCTGAGCTGAAAGCTCAAGTGGTCTCTACTGATCACTTTTTGTCCGGCGTCCGTCTGTCTATCTGTTTGCCCGTTTGTCCGTCCGTTTGTAAACTTTTTACATTTTCATCATCTTCTCCAGAACCACATGCCCAATTTCAATAATACTTGGCACAAAGCATCACTGGGTGACGGAGATTCAAGTTTGAGAAGCGTCCTTAGGAGGTTTAGATTCAAGTTTGTTCAAATCATGATCCCCGGGGGTAGGGCCAAAATGGGGGGGGGGGGATTTTCTCATAGGAATATATAAAGAAATAATTATAGAAATCTTCTTCAAAAAAACCATTTAGCAAGAAAAGCTGAAACTTGTGAGGAAGCATTCTCAGGTGGTGTACATTCAAGTTTGTTCATATCATGATTCCCGGGGTCAGGGTGGGGCCACAATGGGAGGAGAGGATTAAGATCTTAAAAACCATTTGCCCAGAAAAGCTGTTATTTTAAGAAAGCAACCTCAGATGTCATTCATGTTTGTCAAAATCATGATCTTTCAGGGTGGAGTGGGGCCACATTAAGGGGTCAAATTTCACATAAGAAAATTTTAAAATCATTTTCATAAACTTTATGTTTATGAGCTAAATGTTATAATATACGGTATTACTTAAATGCAAGCATGTTGACATATTGTTGATTCTTAGTTGTTTAGACTGCAGCCCCTGGACAGTTCTTATGCACCACAAGGGGTTCAAAGGTTGATGTAGGTTTATATGTTTTAGATCTCCTTGAGAACTGTAATGCTCAATATATATGTGCTATGATAGCAACCTCTTACAAAAGGGGCTTAATATTTAACATAAGAATATCCGGAGAAAAATTTAAAAATCTTTTTAAACAGGATTTATTCTACTACATTGTTCAGATTTTTTACATGATTCAGTAAAGCTGATTTTATTTTAGCTATTGTTGCTCAGGTGAACGATGTGGCCCATGGACCTCTAGTTTTATTCACCAAACTGAGACAACACTCCATCCAATAATACTGAGAACTTTTCCATTCCAAGGAATGGTTCTCTTGAAATATTTTAGGGCTATTATTGACTGAGTTAATTCTTTTTTTTTTTATAAATAAAATGCACGCCACAATGGTGTGTCAATTGATAGGGCTGTTAAGAATTCGCATATACGTTTTACTCACATTATTCCAAGTAGGATATCGTATATGTATACTATAAACCACTCTTATTTGCGGGCTAGAAAATTTCGCGAGACTCGCGAGAGCCTCGTTGTCGAGAATATTTTTGCTGCGAACTTACCCTTGTCGTACAGTTGTATTAACATAGTTATGATGTTAGATCACCAATAAACCAAACAAACAATCAATCAAGATGAATCAATCAATCAGTCGATCAATCAGTCAATAATTCAAACAATGTTTCAATCAATCAATCAATCGATAAATGAATATAAAATGAAGAAAACACTAATACAATGGTAAAGAGGGAATCAAAGCAAGAACTCGCGAATTTTCTAACTTCGCAAAAAATTCAAAAGAATATATCAAACAAAGAATACTGTCATTGGAAAACAAGCTAGGTACACTACAATATAGTGGTAAATACTAAATAACCATGGATGGTTCCATTGGTGATGCACGTAGGGGAATTGGAGTGCAGTGGGGACCCCTTAACTTGCATGTTAGCACATTTCTCGAGTTACGACCATTGTTTAATTTTTTTTCATGTTACATATCCAGGCGTGTATATATAATATCAGTCTTAACTCAAAAGTTTTTTGAAAGCATTCAGTATATTTTTTACCCACAGGTGATGATAGGGATCATAGGAGGGTCGGGAATGTCCAATCCAGAAATCCTGAAAAATGGAAAGGAGGTGTCCTTGGACACGCCATACGGAAAGGTATATGACGCATGCAGCTATAATTCCAGAATCCTTGGATGATCCAGGAATGTGGAACAATTGATGTGGAACAATTGTTGACTCAATCAATTTGCGACTGCTAAATAGAAAGAGACCAGTCAGATGATGCGTTATATAGAATAATTATATTGAGGTATAATAATATATAAATAGTGCCTATTTGGGAGGGTAACAGTTGAAATTGACATCCCCTCGAAAACCATTTTCGATGGGTTATATTTCAACTGTTACCCTCCCACACAGGCACTATTTATTTTATATTCAATAAGACCACGCCCATGTAAGTACAGAAGACGTAAAATCAATGCTTGACAACTTAACGTGTTCGAAAACATTGTCCTAGTTAGCACATAACACGCTACCTTACACGTCACGTGATAGAATTTTGTATTAGGTGAGAAATCACGTGGTGAATTATAATATTCAACATGCATCAACCCTTGGTTACAACAGGGAAAGCGAAAGTAAGAAGAAGCAGTTTTTTCTCATATAAACCATGAGCGCATGTTTGTCTATTAATCTCCCTTTGACATAACTTAGATAATGCAAATATACAACTACTGTTAAACGGAGAACAATAGACAAACATGCCCTGACTATGTATGAAGTCAGTAATAAAGTGGGCGTCCTCGTTATCGTATGGAGATTCAAAAAATCGTGATGACCCCCGCCTAAGAAAACAAATTCGTACTTGGTAACAACATACTTTTATTTAACGCAATTACGTAAAGTTGCAGTTTAGATGTTGACCCTTTCTGCAATTGAAAAAAAAAATTCTTCTTTTAAAAGTGTATTTTCTCGCAAATATCGCATGTCCTTAAGTGCAGTCATCCTTTTGGAAATGGACTTTGCGCAAAAATGAATTCGGGAATTTTATGTTGAGCTGAAAAAATTCCGGCGATCTGTTTTGAAATCCTTTCTTGATTTTCGGTTTGTTTCCTCATATAAAAAAACAAATGCTGACTGTGATTTCGGGCAACATTGATTATTATAGCTCCCTTGGAACAAATATACACATGTATATTTCCCTCCGCTTCGCGTCGGGCAATATCTCGTTTCTCGGGGGCTAATATAATCAATGTTGCCCTCAACCCCAGTCAATATTTGAATTATATTTCCCTGTCATCGTCATATTTTCATCATATATCCCACCCCTTCGGAAGCCACGTGAACTTTCATTTGATGTGTATGAAAAATCCCGAGGATGAACATACAATGTAATCAAATGATTAATTCTAAATTTTTATCGCATATCATAAACATTTTTTATCTTTTTATTTTATATCAAAAAACTAACACAGAAAGAAACCATTTAACATTTACTACGTTTTTGCTTTTTAAGAGTTGAAAAATAATAAACAGTTTATTGCATGAAAGTTCGGGGAATACTAGTATGAAGATTTATTCCCCCCCAGAAAAGTCATATTTCCCTCGGGCGTTGCCCTCAGGATATATAATTTATTCCTGGGGGAATAAATCTTCATATCTCCCTCACTATCATGCAATAAACGTTTCTAATTTTTAGGAAGATCTGATGGTTTATTTGTTGACCATCCAGCCTCCTTAAGGACAGACGCGACGTTCCTTGGCTTTTGATAATTTTCTATGATAAATTATTTTTTTTTTAAACCTGTTCATGCCCAAAAGTTCAAGGTGCATTTCCAGGCTATTTTTGAAGTTAGAATATTTTGAATTTTTCTTTTAATATTATGCAAAGTGCAGTTAAACGCTTATTTAATAAAGTCATAGTATATACTTTCAATTAAATCTATATATACAAATAGAAAAATATTATATAGCATGAAAAAATAATTTTGGAATTACATAGTGGAAATCTTCTTATTACGGAGATAAGGAAAAAAAGACAACGATGGATGATAGGTCGCGTCTGACCTTAAACTAATAAAGATAAAAAGTTATGTGGGATACTTTTCTGGATTGGAGCTAGATATATTTCCATATCAAAGCTTGATATCATTGCATAAAAAGAAACATTTGCTTTTTGTCTGATGTCATGCCGGTCTCTCATTGTTAGCCCTCCGATGCTTTGATCTGCGGTGAAATAGAAGGGGCACCCTGTGTACTACTATCCAGGTGAGTGCTTTGGTCAAATGTGAGTGCATGCGCTTGTGTTACCCAAGTGACCTATTCCAGTTGCCTGTTGATCGTCTTCTTCACTCAATTTGTCAATGTTCTTATATTCTCGCATGATTACCGCGGTGTGAGATCGGTTTGTCCCATGTCCGACAGCAGTGTGAGATTTTTCTGTCTTACACTGTGTAATACTACGCCGCTGTAAAACGTACGTAATCAAACGACGTCTGCTGTAAGAAAATGAAAAATGATAGAATAAGCTAATTTATTAAGTAATTTGTTTGCTTATTTAATTAATTACAATTAATCATATTTTCATTGAAAATATTGTCGTATGCTCTTTTTTTTGGACTTGCACTATTGCAGCACGCGGAGGGATAAACCGAAAGTAAACTTTTGAGCGCCATTACAGAAAGTTGTCAGATAACGTTTTTTTATGTAAAATAATGCGAGAAAAATAATCATTCATTACATACACGTGTGGGATAGTGGAATTCCACCTTGGGGCCAAGATTCACGTCTAGGACTCTGCAGAGCCTCGTCCTAGACCGTGAATCTTGTCCCAACGGTGGAAGTGTACCATCCCACACTCGTAATAATTATTGATTCTATTAGTATCAAGTCTTAGAGAATGCTTTCCTCTCTGTGTCAATGGCTACAAACCTTCTCAACCCTTGATACTTAGTATTCTATACTTAAATATTGAGACATTTTGCCAATAAACTAATAATGAATGCACCAGAGTAACTGCTTACACCTTTGGTATTTCAACATGTGTTAGATGGTGTCCGTAAACTATAATTGAATTATACCCGATAAGTAATCATTGTAAAATTAATTTAAAACGTTCTTTCATTTTCGATAAACCAGCCCGAAATAGCAAAAAACGAGAGTAAGGTGGTGGACACACTTAATTTGGTGGATCCAATTAAGCCAGTCAAAGTTAGCATCAAAATATATGATTGCAACGAAATGATATTGAATGATTATATAAAGAGTGGCTATATTGACTGGGAACTTACTTAGAGTAAACATAGAGTTAATATTTGACAAATGTTGAATAAATAAAATAAAGCAACTCGTTTCTTGAATGTGCGATTTTAGTTTTGATGGGTGGAACTCATTCGCCATTCAGAACAGAGTTATGGTTCGTGTTCAACCACTCTACACGTGAACATTGGGTTGCTTAATAAAATCATAGCCATGTTTGATGCTTTTGGTGTGCAATACCATGCTTTTTAAAAAAAATGAATGGCTGTCTGTTTTGTATTAAAACTTAGTATATGGAGCCATTTTCAAGGAACATTCTGCATAAAATAGTATAGTCTGTTTCACTATTGATGCTATTACTACGTCAGGCGCGGATCGAAAATTAATCCTTAGGGGGAATCAGTACTAAGCATGTTAATTTTTGTAACAGCAGAAAAAAAACCTATATTTTCTATTGTCACATTTATTTTTATCCACCAATTAATGAAGATAAAGTTTAAAATCAATAAACGTCTGGATCTTATATTTGACTACAAGTACCTAGATTCTAGGAAATAAACTATAAACACGAGGCACAATTTTTACTGCAAAACTGAAAGGGTCAAATAAATTTAAACCAAATTTAAATTTGGTCTAAATTTAAATTACAATAACATTTGCAGGGTTGTGGTGAGAGATTGGAATAGAACTTTCCCACCCCTGCGAATGTTATTAGAGAGGTTTAGCAAACCAACGTGTACGCGTACTTGTACGTGTAGAAAGGAAAATATGTGCATTACGTCATCAGTTTGTGTAATGACGAATCTCTACACGTATGTACCCTAATAAACATACGTGTAAATTGCAAAGTACCCGTAAGGTCGAACTTGTAGCTTCTGTTTCCCTGTTGGCTATTTATTTTAACAAATATGTGTAATTCTCTTGAGGTTGGATATTTAATGCGAATACTGATACCTATAAACATAAAAAAAATTTGAAATTTAATATGTAATTGGAATATAACACACGTATCTTTTCCTCCAAAACATGCGATATGGCTCTGTTATTTTATTCAACTGGTATAAATAAAAATAAACACATATAAAAATGATGTTTAATAAAATTAACACATGCAGTTCTCAATTTTCGATTGTGACTAAAAATTATCAGATAAGGATGAGAAAATATATAAAAATACATTTAAAACATTTACACGTACAGTTACACGTTATAACTACTAAACAGGAAAAGTAATATGAACGGGTACGCGTAGCTCTAACTTGTAACCTACACGTACAAGTACGCGTACGCGTTGGTCTGCTAAACCTCTCTATTGTCATTTAAATTTAGACCATGTGGTTTATTGATTTTAAACTTTATCTTCATTAATTGGTGGATAAAAATAAATGTGACAATAGAAAATATAGGGGTTTTGTATCATATTAATGTGTAAAGTGTTAATTCCCACGCTTGTACGGGATATCATCTAGTTCTTTTGATTTTTCAGACATGGGCGTGGTCACAAGATAAACCCGACCAATGTGAACTACCGGGCCAACCTGTGGGCCCTCCAACAGGTGGGCTGTACCCACCTCCTGGTCACCACAGCGTGTGGCTCCCTACAACCGGACATGCATCCCGCGGACATTGTGGTCATTGACCAGTTCATTGACAGGTGAGGGGCACCTATTTAGTTTTGGGAATTGAAACCGGAGGTCTTGTTTTTATTATTGATAACTGATTTATAATGGATTAATTACAGTTTTGTAATGTTACAGAAGTATTAAAGAAATTACATGTAAACAATGATTTCGAGACGCAGATTTTGAGTGTTCTTGAATAGTAGTACTACGTATTTGTTCTTCGTGAGTTAAGTGCGTGTACTTTTTATGTCAAACTTATGCATCTAGTTTTACATAGAACTCAGAAACGCCAGCAGACATTTTTTGATGGGAATCCAATATCTCCTCTAGGCCTTTGTCATATACCAATGGCGGAGCCGTTTTGTCCCAGAACTAGAAAGGTGTAGAAATAAGGAATTACTCACTTACTCTAAAACATTGAATTCATGTGAATATCAGTTTGTATAGAAACATCTGTGTTCAAAAATATATTACTTTATTCACAAGAATACCTCTCTTATTGCAGATTTTATACAACTGTGCCAAAGAGCTTGGTATATCCTGTCATGAGAAGGGAACCATCTTGACAATAGAGGGTCCACGCTTCTCCTCACGGGCCGAGAGCAAGCTGTGGAACTCCTGGGGGGCACACTGCATCAACATGACAACAGTACCCGAGGTCTCCATCAACTACCTCTCTCTCTCTCACACAACCGTACCATCGATATCTAGTGGTCTATCCCTCCTAATTTATCTGTTCTCCCCTCGTCTCCTTTCTATTTTCACTTTCTGAATTACGACCAAATGAAATAAAATGAAAACATAAAGACAAGGTAGTGGTCTTGTTTAATCTAATGAAATTATGAAACAATAAATAAATGATAATTCAATAAATAACAAATTATTACTCCAGGTGATCCTGGCCAAGGAGCTGGGATTGTGTTATGCAGCACTGGCCCTGGTAACAGACTACGACAGCTGGAAGGATGACGAGGAAGCGGTGAGTTAAATTATTTAAGGAATAAGGAATCATTCTTTGAGTATTATGAGGTGATAATTTCGGTCTGGACGTGGTCAAATCAGTCCGGGGGGTGGGGGGGGGGGGGGGGGGGGCTGATGCTACGTGCCTGGTAATACGTTTCTGTATGATGCAATAAAACATTGAGGGTTTGAATATTTTTGGATAGGTATAAGATTACGTACTGCATAACAGGAAGTTGAGTTGCAAATTTTGAATGCTCATCTTGGAGCCTAAATGTGATGTACATGTCAGGAAAATTTGTTATTGTTGAGCATCTAGCTTTATCCTGGCATATTTATAAAGTGAATATATTATTCACTTGAGGTAAATAATATTTTATAAAGAATAATTGACAATACACTATCAAGTGATTTATTAAGTGAAGCAAGCAACTAATGCATGGATGTATCATTAGTTCAGACCGGGAGCTACAGACCTGCAGCTAGGTTTTGAAATGCATACGTAATATTTTAACTTGAACAAATAATTCATGTAATCATTGCTAGAAGAGTTTGAAAAGACAGTATAATTATCATCTAAATTATAAAAGACTTTAAAATTTGATCCTTTGTTCTAATTCAGATTATATTGGCTTAACGATATAGTTCATGTGACAATATATATGTATGCTATTTTTCATATTTCGTAATTGACAATGTATTTCAAATATTAAAAGGATATCATTCTCTGTTGCAAATTATAAATTAAGTGTTCAGTTTTTTCTGTAAGAAATTATTGTATAATTGTCCTTTAACAGGTCATACCAGGATCATGGTTTTGATACGAGTTGTTAGTTACAACAGAACATACCAGGATCATGGTTCTGATACGAGTTGTTAGCTAGTTACAACAGATCATACCAGGACCATGG
>WFKH01007768.1:61310584-61331831 GCA_016163765.1 Magallana hongkongensis
TGATACGAGTTGTTAGCTAGTTACAACAGATCATACCAGGACCATGGTTTTGATACGAGTTGTTAGTTACAACAGATCATACCAGGACCATGGTTTTCTTGCAATTTGTTTAGTTTAACAGATCATCCCAGAATCATGATCCATTAACTCATTTGCATGTGAAATTTTCCTATATCGAAATCATCTCAAAACCATGATTTACACACAAGTCATTGATATGATCCCGTGGGCTAATTTTCCTGTTTGCATGGGTACATATAAATCGAAGTGGTTTATATATTTGGTAAAGGTGAATGTACAAAATGTGAGAAAAACGTTCCAGACCAATGCTGCCAACGCCACAGCTGTGATCCTGAAGGCGATCCCACAGATCGTCAAGGAGGACTGGGCAGCTACAATAGAAGAAAACAAGGTGACTAGTAATAATAAAGGGAGATAACTCATTGTAGGGTAAGAGGCCACAGGCACCTGACGTCATATATTTTTCTCATAATAAAATAAATACTCCGCTTACCTAATAATACACAGGCACCTGACGACATATATTTTTCTCATAATAAAAAATACTCCGCTTATCTAATAATACACAAGGTACCCATCTACTGCCTTAGATGCAGATTGTGGGGTGATTTTTATTAATGACAGGTGTAATGCACCGTTTTGGTTGAATTGGTTGTAAGCTTAGATGTTGAATGACCGATCGGGAGACGGAGAGGATCGCCAGATAATTTTACCGATGAGTTTCAAGCAAAACTTCCAGGCCTCAGGATCATGAAGCAATTTCAGACTTACGTCAAAATTTCAGTCAATTATAAAATTATTGTTTATCGTAATATGACGATTGAACTTTGTAATTAACAACTTTATATCAAGACACTTTTAATAGCATTTAAATTTTGTCAGTGTTTTCCATCAAGAGACATTAAGACAGTGTACAATTTTGACTTTAATAAGTCTAAAATTGCTTCATGATCCCGGAGCCAGCTAATGTGCCAGTTTGAAATAAATCCAAGATGGCGGCGATGGGTACCTTGTGTATTATTAGGTAAGCAGAGTATTTTTAACCGGGTTTTCCAACGGAAAAATCCGGTTATTGAAATGGTGAAAATGGCGGGTGGGCGGGCGGGCGGCTGCCAAAAGGGTACCCTTATTGTACGGGTAACTCCTCCTACAGTTTTCAAGATAGGAAGTTGTTCTTTTGCAAATCAATAGTACATATATCAGAGGTGTTCATATTGCTAGGATTTTGATTTCTGATAATTTATGAAAAAATACCAGCTTTTGAACTTAGTCATTTTTCGACAAAATATTGCATATAGGGTACCCCTATTGTACGGATAACTTCTCCTACAGTTTTCAAGATAGGAAGTTGTTCTTTTGCAGATCAATTGTACATATATCAGAGGTGTGCATATTGCTAGGATTTTGATTACTGATAATTTATGAAAAAATACCAGCTTTTGAACTTAGTCATTTTTCGACAAAATATTGCATATAGGGTACCCCTATTGTACAGAAAACTCCTTCTACAGTTTTCAAGATAGGAAGTTGTTCTTTTGCAGATCAATTGTACATATATCAGAGGTGTGCATATTGCTAGGATTTTGATTTCTGATAATTTATGAAAAAAATACCAGCTTTTGAACTTAGTCATTTTTAAGGCAAAATATTGCATATGGGTACTCCATTTCTCTGGTTTATCAATTCAGGGTTGACATGGATTATGGATACAGTTCACATAAAAGAAAACCCGGTTTGCTGTCACATTGACAGCTTTTCACTTGTTTTTATTATGAGAAAAATATATGACGTCAGGTGCCTGTGCAAGAGGCACAACTTTTGTATCGAAATGTTTGATAATACATTGAATGCTTTCATTAATTAAAATTTCGTCTTTTTTTCTAGAAATTTGTCAAGATGAATACGCTTCTTCCCCATTGCAACTAGAAGTCAAAGAATTGACGGTGCATTAATTATGTTTTGTTTATGTAAAAATTAGCCGCAAAGCTGGTACTCATTCACATAATGAAATGATCAGACACTTAAATTTATGTAAACCTCATATTTTATGCCTTTTGTTTTGTGATTTTATGTACAATACATGTAACTCGATTATCAATGTTAATTTATTTATAACACAACACAGTTAATAATTATTCCACGATGAATAATTTAACTTTCGGTATTTTAAATTTACTGCGAATTTTGTATGTGTTGATAATTTTAATTTTACAATTAACAAATAAACCAGCAGTGGATTACTTTGTACCTAAACAAATCCAAAATATGTTACTTTTATTACCGGGGGGGGGGCTCACTCCCGTGCTGGACTAATACTGGGGTAACCCTGAGATTATCTCTTGTTGGACCCAGCCTCATTAGACCTTCAACAATCCAAAATTTGTTATTGTTATCGATCTTTTTTATGCAGTGTCCTTCTGACATATTTTAATTTTAGCAATAAAAATATGCATTGTGAATACTTAACGTAGTCATAATGCATATTTTTATTGCTAGAACTAAAAATATGTCAGAAGGACAGTAGACTTTGCATGGAATAAACTTTTACATGAGTTTACCTGTGAAATAGGCAGCTCTCGATCTCGACGTAAATTAATATACTTCATTTTCCGAGGTCGGTTAGCGTGTTTAAGAGAAAGTCTGAGGCAAGTAAAGTGACGATATCGATCAGTAGTAAATTTAATGGTTCTAATTGTTCTCACAGAATTTGTGTGGAAATAAGGTTAATCAATTCAAGACTAGCGTACTTTTTTTGTGCGCCGTAAATTGCAGGTTTTTTTTTTTTTTTACAATGGGAGGCATTGTAGCTCCCAGGTCGTCCATTTCAGACCGGGAGCTACTGACCTGCAGCTCGGGATGATCAGCACCAAAGGTCTACTAAATCTATGCAAAAACTACATCCTCATAGAGAGTAAGAAATTCCTATTTTCAGTTATTCAATATTTCCAGTTGCTCATGTGGTAAAACTACAGCTTAATACCAGCCCCAAAGAAACAAAATGATTCCATAGTTCATGGAATCATCTATCCATCGATACTATGTTCTACCTTCACTGAAAGTTATATTTTATTTAAGGGATATTGAAATTTAAATTTTCACCTGGTTAAAAATAAGTATTGGTAAAATAGCCAAGTTTTCCCTATGAATCCCGATTTGAAAATGGATCGATGGTAATTAATTAAACCTTTTTCAAATGTGACACAAGAGGATTGTTCTTGAATTTTGTGGTTTCATCAATATTCATTGAATACCAATTTTCATGCATTTTGTTGTCAAGTTGATCGACAGAATTTATTGTTCATGGAAGTCATCATCAATGGTATTTTAAGGATCATTGTCATTGTCATTGAATTTACATTTTCATGAAACTAATTTTTATAAAATTCATGAAAACTGATGTACATGAATAGTGATGAAACCACAACCACTGTATAAACTCCAGTCAGGGAAGGAAAACACAAGTCTCACAGAACTAAACTTTATTAATAAATAATAACATAAATAATGCTCTAAATATATTATATAACATTCAACATCGTACTGTTTCATCTAGGAAAATTTTATATGTCATTTGCAGTTTAACTCAATGATTTTCACTATTGACAGAACACAATGCAATTAATGAAATACTTTCTCATTAATTAAACAGTTTTCAATGTCATAACATTCTCAGATTGACACAATCACTTCTTCACACAGTTACACAAAATCTCCATCAATTCTCATGAATTAACACAGTCCATGTAGGGTAGTTGCTATCGACTCCTTTAGTGTGATCTTGGATGGAGACTTCTAACTTCTGTATGGCACAATGTCTGTACACGTGTTGGGAGTGGCCGACGTCATTTGCTCGTTGCCAGGACAACAGGTGTGGTTCAGGAGATGCTCGTACTTGCGAAGTTTGTTGTTGAACAGTTGTCGGATGGACGAGTTGATGAATGGAACACACCTCTGCCGCCAGTGGTCATCGTCACATCCGGTGCGGGATTGAACAATCAGGCGGATTTTGGATGTAACTGCATCATCCAGGCTGTGGAACCTGTTCCCATAAAGTTGTCCAATGGTAAACAGCCTCCAAACCAAGCCCTTGACCAACAGGTGAGGTCTGCCGTCTGTCTGGGAGCAAAGCCTAGGGATAATGTGGCACCAGTTCTTCTCAGGGGAGCGCTCTGTTGGTCTGCTGATCCAATATTTGTCCAAGTTTGCTGGAGTCTCATGGAGGATCTCATTGATGCCATCACACTTCTTGCACACCTTGGGGTCGGACTTGACACTGGAGGAACACCAGGCACGGTTAGTGGGCAGAAGATCGGAGTAGCTGAACCTCTTCTTCTGCAGTGGATAGAGGTCAACATCCTCTGAGTCCTCTGGATAGGAACGTTTTTTCGACTTGGAGGCAGATAGGATGTCCAATTCACGGATGTCGTCATGGAGACTCCGCTCATTCTGGTGAACTTGAATGCTGGGAATGACTAGGCCAAGGCCTGAAGGTTGCTTGTCTTGGTTCCATAGGGGCTGTGAATGAGACGTAGAGGTACTGTGAAACATCAAGGTCCTCACTGGGTTTGAAGTGGCACTGGTGGGTGAGCTTGGTGGCATCTGATGGTGAACATCTAATGGCTCCTCCAAGTTGGCAGAAATGTTAGGAGAAGCTGGATTCTCTGGAGCAGAGGACAGAGTTGCTGGCTGGATAAAGGATGCCTGCTGGCTTGGAGCATGGTTGTCTAGTGTGGAAGTTGTCAATTGATGGGTAGTAGCTGGTATCAGCAGCGTTGACGTTGTGAAATGCAGGTTTGGTGCTGATATCCTTTGTGTCGACATCTGTGTTACAGATGCTGACATTTGCAGGTCAGGTGCTGATATCTGCACAGAGAGTGGTGTCATCTGAGGTACTGACATCAGTGTTGTAGATGACGTCAGCAAGCTTGGGATTGTTGTCCATGAGGGCTGAGAAAGTGCAGGCATCTGCTGTGCTGTGGGTGGCATCTGCTGGGTTGTGACTGACATCTGCTGGGTTGTTGCTGGCATCTGCTGTGCTGTGGGTGGCACCTGCTGGGTTGCAGCTGACAACTGCTGGGTTGCGGCTGACAACTGCTGGGTTGTGGTTGACATCTGCTGGATTATGGCTGACATCTGCTTGGTTGTTGCTGGCATCTGCTTGGTTGTTGCTGGCATCTGCTGTATTGTTGCTGGCATCTGTTGTACTGCTGAGTCCTGCTGGTCTGTTGCTGGTATCTGCTTGGCAAGTTCTGTAACTGGCAGTGTTGGTGCTGACATCTTCCAAACAGGTGAAGCCTTTTTGCTTAAGGGTGATATCTGTGGTGCTGGTATCTTTGGAGTGGGTCCCAACGACTTCTGAGCGGATGCTGATGGCTGAGCTTTAAGAAGACTCTGCTGAGATGGTTGGACCAAGATGGACTTTGAAGTGGAAGATGTTCTTTGTCTAGTGGCATCAGCAGAACTGGAGGGCATCTTCTGGGAAGAAGGAACTGTCTGTGCCAATGCTGTCGTAGTTCTTTCTTTGCTGGTTGACACCCGAGATGAACCATTTACTTGGTGGCTGGTAGAACAGTTGATGGTTTGGCTAGAGGGAGACTTGCCATCAGAAGCTGTGACATTGGTGTTTGGTTTGTCAGAGGACTGCTGTATCATCAACCACTGCTGGCGAAGGTAGAGCTGGATAGAGTAGACATCCTGGCGTCTCAGAAGGTTCTTCTTTAGCAGGTAGTTGAAGATGACCATCAGTGTCTCGCGCCTCAGAACTTGACCACGCAGGAGTTGCTGGCTGAAGGTTCTGACTATCAAAGACTTCAACTGTTCCCTAGTCTGTCCATATGTTGTGAAATAAACTAGAAAGGTAGCTGCTTCCTCTTTGATGGACCGTGTGGTGTTTGGCAAAAGGTTTAAATGCAAGGTAATGGAAGGTCCAGGTTGATTTGAGGAAGGTTTTTTAGGTTGAGTTGTTGCTGGTGCTCCCTGGCTTGATGGTGCTGTGACATATTTAGCTGGCTCAGGTTGAGATTGCTGCTGAGGCATCATCTTTCTCTCAGATGCTGGAACTGGTTCTTTTCTAGATGAAGCTATAGCTGTGGAAGGTTGCTTGGCCGAGACAACATGAGATGTCTGTACAGGAGGCTGATAGCTGGCTGAGACTACAGGAGATGTCTGTACAGGAGGTGGAGATTTAGCAGTCTGTCCCTTTCCTGAAATTGATACCCTTGGAGCAGGTTGTGGCCTGTTTGTCACTGATGATCCTTGGCGAGTCGT
This sequence comes from Magallana hongkongensis, assembly GCA_016163765.1. NCBI lineage: Eukaryota > Metazoa > Mollusca > Bivalvia > Ostreida > Ostreidae > Magallana > Magallana hongkongensis. Next base: position 61,316,873 of record WFKH01007768.1, read on the forward strand.
TGGTGGTGGTGAGTGAGATGCGTTGTGTGGCTCCTGGTTCATTCCTGGGATACTGCTGGTAGGTTGTTGAGTTGCACTGGATTCAGACTCAGCAGGGGCCCCTTCAATTATCCTCTGTATTTTGGATCGAACAATGGGTGGAATCCATCTGTAGTTCCTTGGACGCTGAACTATAGAGGTGCGGTCAGGCTGGTGGTGGGCTGTACTAGCTGTGTCTGGTCCACTAGAAGAACTGTTGCTGGCAATTCCTGGTGGTTCTTCCAGTGATGATTGGCTGGCATTCTCTGGTGGTTCCTCCTGTGATGATTGGCTACAATTCTCTGTTGGTTCGTCAACTGATGCTTGGCTGGCCTCTGTCAGACAGGAGGAATCACAAGATGACACCTGGGTGCTTGTGCTGACATTCTGAGGAGAAAGAGGGTTGACCACAGTGCTGGTCCTCCTAATGATGATTGGAGGAACTCTCTCTGTCACACAACTGGGCTTGGTTGTCACAACGGCTGTCTTCTTTATGATGATTGGAGGAACAGTAGGTGACTGATCTTTGGATTTGTTTGGAAGTCCTTGGGTTGCTGGTTCATCCACACTGGTCTGATGTGTTGGAGAAGCAGACAACTGCAGATCACTGGCTTTGAGAGCAGAGGTTTCCTGTTGACAGGAGGCAGTGCTTGTTGTAGAGTCGTCTTGTGATCTGATGAGTGGGACTTGGCTGGTGGACTGTAACATGGAGAGGCGTTTGGCTCGAGCTGGAGTAGAGATTGATCGCTGCTGTTTCACTTTCATCAGTCGCTTGATGTGGGCCTTGGCTGGGTTTGGCTTGGTGACCTTGACCTTCTTTGCTCTGAAGCATGTGACTGGTAGAGTTGAATCCAGGTCCTCTGTGGATCCTGTGAAATAGTTCTGTTTCTGTCTGGAGTTCAGCTCTACCCACTGGACATCACTTGTCTGCTGAACATTGGAGAAAGCCGTCACATCTACTGCTCTTCTTCTGCTCACTGCCTTGGATACAGTCTTCTGCACTCTAGAGGCAAAGTTTCTCATCTTGGTCACAAAGCCCATCCTTCTTGGTGCTGTGTCTTTGTCCTTCAGATTGGTCTTCATTCTCCGAGGTGAAGGAACATACTTGGCAGCTTGTCCATTACCACGACGGGCATCATTGGAGGAATCCCTGAAGAGGTCTTGTTTGGCTTTCACTTTGCCATGACTGGGTCTGTGATGGTTCATGATGTGTCCTGATTGGAGTTTGGGGGTTGACTGATGTCTGGGCAGCTGTCTGCGGATGATCTTTCCGTGGACGGGACAAGGCTGTCTCCCTCTCTGCTTCCACAACTTGACTCGAGATCGGGTGAGATACCGAGCATCCTGGTGAATATTCATAAGGGTGAGAGGAGATGGACTCAGTTGCCTGGTCTGAGATCGGGTGAGATACTGAGCATGCTGGACTTGGCTGTCAAGTCGTAGAGGAGTTGGACTAGATTCCAGAACTTGGCAGCGAGCCAGGAGGCGGGATCGTGGAACACGGTATCTTGGTCGCCTCATTGGGATGATGAGTTGTTGCAAGTCATGGACTGGCTTTGGTTCTTGTGGGGCTGGCGGAGTCTCCTCCACAGGTAGTCGGAGAGGGGACGGGCTGGAATGTCGGGTGTAGGTCGTCAGTCTCACTTTTACTGGCTCAATGGGGTGAAGGTCACAGCTTTCTAAGTCAGACTCTGCTGGTTGGAGCTGAGGAGGATTTGGTTGGTTATCATCCATCTGTAAAAGTGGAAAAAAATTTATTACATTTTAATCAATCAAATGAAAATCTCTACACAATTTTCACTGATATTTCCTAAAACCTTGAAAATTGGATTTAATAATAAGCAGGTTTTTAAAATAAGCCACCTGTATCTTGCATTGAAAATTACTCGAAAATAAGCCTGTCTTGAAAATAAGCCTGTCTTAAAAATAAGCCTGTCTCGAAAATAAGCCTGTCTTGAAAATAAGCCTGTAATGACAATGCCATTTAGCAACGATTTTACACTTAAAAGTGTTTCTTTTTTTCTACCTGCAATATATTGAACACTATTACAAAACTTCCTTCACATTAATGATTAGTTTCAAAATTTAGAACACATTTCATTAACTCTTACATATTTTTACTTATAGTCTGTCCCGAGATAGTTATGCAGCACATTTGGCCAATTTTCAATAAAAATACACAAACCTGTGAAAGAAGTGCAATTGAAATCATGAAAGGGAAAATGTCCAAGACATCTTCATTGACACATTATCATTTTTCACTCGGAAAAATTTACAGGAACAAAATCAGATTTCTTACGGAGATTTATAATGGGGAATGTTTACATCTTTTCTCCATTCTGAAGCCACTCGGAATACCCTGCACAATTTTTCAACGTTATCATCCGGGTCTGCTTAAATATCAAATCCCCTTAGACATCACATTTTTTAGCCATGTATTGAACTCTGATAAACTAAAGAGGGCGTTTCAACGCAGAAATCTTGGATTTTTCATACATTTGAATGAACTTCGTTTGAACCCTGAGGTATTTATAATATCGAGTACATGTAAGTAAGCAAAATGTGAATCAAGGATATCTTGGGACAGAGTATAAATATCCTATTTTAGAACAAACAAGTAATTCAGGATCCATCAATTTCAATTTATTGTTGCTTTTCCGTTTTAATTGTTTGGTAATAAGCCATGATTTGAAAATAAGACAGTTGTGAAAATAAGTTCGCACTTTCTTACTAAAACTTAAAATAAACTGCAGCTTATTTTCAAGGTTTTAGGGTATCTCACCGTTTTCTCATTAGCAATAAAGAATGAAGGTTATTAATAACAATGTTATATACATTAGAATACCATTTCTATGCTAATTGATTGCATTTACGGTATTCTGTGCTGAGTGTTTAGCATTATATACATATTCTCAAAAATAATTTAAATGACAGTGGCAGAATATATATTAGTACAATATATCTTAATATACAAAAACATTAAAATTAGGCCACATAAAATTAATTCTCATCCCTGTCCGCCCCTCTGAAAGGAGCCGGCCCTGACATATTTTATTTTTATTTTGAAAAATTACTTGTGTGGAAAAAATTGGGCTCATTATACAAAAAGGTCAGAACAACTTATAAGGTCACAACCAATTTTTTATTCCTTGCTTATTGACAACAAAAGTAGTTACATTCTAAAAATGTATGTATCATTTTAAAAAATTCCCAGTAGTGCTAAAATGGATGAATTTATGGGTTTTCTTGGGTATGGATGGAAAGAAGAAAGTTTGAAAAAAAATACTAGCAGGAAAAAATTCAGAAAAATTAAAATGTTAATCTATTTTTCTGTAGTTTGGATATGTTGTTGGACTAGTGTCATTCTTAATGAGTGCTATAATTGAATTGATTTGAACCAGTGGATTTGTTTATATTTGTTGCATAATTAGAATAAGAGGGAAAAATAATAAATTATTGTGGTCTGTGTCCTATAATGACTGCATGACATATTGATTAATCATTATTGTTTGATTCCTGTCATGTTTGTCATCATAAGGATACAAATATCTACATGCATTAAAAGTTAAGTTGAAATAAAATGGAATACAAAGATTAAAAATTGGATTGTGTAGTCATATTAGCATTAGCAAATATAAAAATTGAGTATTATTTCAAGAACATGAACAGTGAAATAGATAGTTAAAAAAATAAAATCCACCCACCTACCCCATATTTTTTGCAAAACAGGATGAGAATAAAAATATTAATTCTATGTGGCCTTAGTGTTTCTTCATTACTTAACAGTATTCAATTTTTGTTCCCATGACATGGGAACAAAAATTGAATTCTGTTATCGAGATAAGTACATGGGACCCATGTGGCTTTTAGTAAAGTTATTTCCAAAAGAGCTAACTTCAGTACATGGGACCCATGTGGCTTTTAGTAAAGTTTTTTTCCAAAAGAGCTAACTTCAGGTAAGAGGAATATTAAACAGTGATAGAGATATAATGGCTATTCAAATAAAATGATTTTCTAGTTTTACAGTAAAATCCTTACAAACTTGCCATTATTTTCACATGAATTTTACCACCTCTAAAAAAAATCTGATTAAAAGCAAGTCTATACAATATTTAAATAATATGACAATAATAAATAATAAATATAATTTAAATAATTATACATGAGTGAAACAATACAATAGAAAAACAAATTCATTTAGAAGTAAATACAAAGGCCGTAAAAAATTCTTTTAAACTAGATGTGTTGTAACGCCACGAATGCCCCCGCAGGCAACCACAATTTCAAATGCCAAATTTAGTATAACAATTGTTTGATTGCAGAATGAAATTATAAGTTATAAATCCCTGAAAATTACTCATTTTCTTTTCAGTTCAAGAGGCATAACTGTCAAAAATCATCGGACTGGAACGAAGTTCAAACTTGACCTGTATTTTCTAATTAACCTTATATGTAATATCAACTTTACATATGCATCACTTCAAAAGTTAGAGAGCGGAAACTACGAATTTCTCACCCTGAGCAACAATAGCCATAACCCTGAATAAATCAGCATTACAGTATCAAAGTCAAAATATCTTGACCACTTAGTACAGTAGATCTGCCAATTTTTATCCACATATATTTATAGTAAATACCAAGCCCCTTTTGTTGTTTTAGTATTTGTGAGAAAATTTTTCTCTATTTCTATATGAAATCCTGTCTTTGTGGCCCCACTTTTCTCAAGGGAATCATGGTTTGATCAAACTTAAATCTGCACAACCTGTGCTTTCACACAAGTTTCAGCTTTTTTGGCTGATTGCTTTTCCAAAAGATTTTTAAAGATTTTTCTCTGTATCTTCTATAGACTATATCTTATGTGTATTTAACACAACCACCCACCACCCCATATTGTAGTCCCACCCTACCCCTGGGGATCATGATTTAAACAAACTTGAATCTACACTACCTAAGGATGTTTACACACAAATTCCAGCTTCTCTGGCCGAATGGTTTTTGAAAAGAAGGTTTTTAAAGATTTTCTCTGTATATTCTTAAGTAAAACTTGAACCCCTCATTGTGGCCCCACTATGTATATTTGACCCCCCCCCCCATAGTAGCCCCAACATACCCCTGAGCTTTTCTGGCCTAATGGTTTTTGAGAAGAATTTTTAAAAGATTTTCTCTATATATTCTCCTGTGTTTAAGAATTATTAGGTATTAAGTGTAGTATAAGCTGCACGATCTTTCCTCCTATGTGCCTTTGAAGTTAAAAAATGTCCCTCTTCATATCTAAAATAAAACCGCTGCTGTCACAATCACAGCCTCTCGTAACTTAAGATTCAACAGCCATTTGCAATTTGTTAAAATCTTGTCTGGATTATTATGATGTTTGCAATACCAGCTAATGTTCTTTAAGTTTTACTGACATGAGTGTCTAAAATGTGGTCCTAAATCTAGATTTTTTCTTCTGAATTCTAAAGCGCGCTAGAGAAATTTTATTCTATTCATTGACAGATAAAAAAGAACAATGCGCAATTAATGTTAAATCAGATGTGGGTGGGCCTGAGAACCAAGGAATTAATTTTTTATGGCCAAAATGAGGAATAATGTCAAAGTCATAGTGAAGTTCAAGTTTTAAAAATTAATATGTTATATTATTTTTTGTAAGAAATTTGAAAGTTGCATAAACAGTTTCTATGAAGTGAAAGTAAGATACCACGTTAAAATGGGGATGGTGATTCCCAAGTGTTAGTGATAATATTAAACCTGACCCTTTAAAAAAAAAACATGAACATTCAGAGTAAATGCTATCTTTTATATATTGTTTTATTTATAGCTGGAGGGTTAGATCTCTCTAATTTATGTGCAAACTGAGTTTTCAAGATAGATCATGAGGTCCTTTACTCAGTACTATATGAGTTAAAACTTGAAATGTACTTCTTGGCAATAAATCAATCAATTATTATTATTAGAAAACACATACATGTTGACTTTTTTCAGGATATGAAATTTATATGCAGTATATGCAAATACAAACAAACTTGCTAACCACTTTTCAGAACTATCAGTACTTTGATTCTTTAAATATTGTCAGCATGTCAATATTGTGTAATTAAGGAATTCTGCATTGAAAAATGAAACATATAGAACTGTGTATAAAGTCAGCAGATATTCTGAACCATGATTACTTCCAGCAAAATGCAATCAATACAAGTGTAAACAGAGTATAGTGTTACTGAGGAGATCTGTTTATATTAGATGTGCCCATACTCAGAATTATACAAGAAAATTTGGAAAAAAAATCCAGCAAATTATAATGGGAAATTATATTCCTATTAAACTTTTTTTTTTAGTAAAATTACACAAAGCTGAAGGAAGCCATAACATGGCATGCCTAATTAATGGGCTTAATTGGGTAACTTGTGCCATAATAAGCTGATCCATAGCTGTTTTACATCCTCTTACAAAAACATGTAATTTTTACTTCAGTTTAGGCCATCCTTAAAAGAATGTTTGTTTGGAATTGCATGCTGTCTGGGGGTTTTCAGACCAAGGAGGAAGGGAGGAAATTTTTCTTTTATTTTTCAAACTAGAAGTTTAACTAATTAAAAATTGGAAAAAAAAATTCAATAAACAGTGGAAATTTAATGCTAATTTTTTTTCTTGCCATTTTTTCTTCAATTAAAAAGGTCTTTATTTTTGGCTGTAAAATTCTATCAGCGGGGCTATTCCAAAGAGGCAGGAGGCAATTCAAAACAAACAATTCTATTTTGGCCTTATCACATTTGCATTAGTTATGTTGTGGAATAATTTTTTTATATTTCCCTCTGTTGAGGTATGTCACGATACATTTAATGCATTACTGTTAAAATGACATTAGAATCTTTTGCACCTAGATACAATTTAAACAGCCAGGGTTTACTGATTCAAAAAGGTTTAAAACATACAAGGGTAGTTAGAAAAGTTTGTGGACAAGTTTAATTGTGAGCAGACTATTCGCATAATACCAGCAAAACTTTTCAGATTTAAACTTGACATATTTTTTAAGAAATATGTAAGATTTGGTTTTGTTAAATGCACCATAAAAAATATACAGCTTAATTATGATGATTAGATATGCTTGATGGAGCACGTAAAGTATTTGCCAAATAGGGCTAAAGATTTTTGCATGGTCTGATATGACCTTGACACTTGACCTACAAACATCATTCAAGGTCACTGCAGACCCTTCACCCAAAGGCACTCTGTGGGTGAAGTATGAGACAGATTGGTGCAAAGAGAGAGAAGATATGCTCAGGACACGATTTTATATATAATTCTGCAATGACCTTCACATATGACCTTGAAAATTTGTTTAAGGTCACTACACACCCTTTACTCACAAGGTCTGATTATGTGAAGTATAAGCCAAATAGGGCTAAGTGGAAAGTATATATGCTCTGAAAAAAGGATTATTGTGTGGTCTGATATGACCTTGAACCTTGACCTACAAACTTTATACAAGATCACTGCACACCCTTTGACCTAGACACTGTGAAAGAAGTTTGACCCAGATTGAACCAAAGGGAGAGAAGATGTGCCCCGGACAAGGATTTTATATATAATTCTGCTATGACCTTAACGTTAGACCTAGAAACATGGTTCAAGGTAACTGCATACCCTTTACCCAAAGGCACTCTGTGGGTGAAGTATGAGCCAGATTGGACCAAGGGAAGAGAAGATATACTCTGGACAAGTAATCTCGGATGGACAGATGGATGGAGACAGATGGATGGATGGATGGACAGACAGACTGATCACTGTAGAGTGCCTGCAGAGCGGGGCCCTAATAGTGATTGATTTTCAATATGGGAAATTATAATGAAGTTCCTAATGAACTATTTTTTAGTAAAATTTCAATGCTGAGGGAAGCCATAACATGGCATGCCTAATTAATGAGCTTAATTGGGTAACTTACACCATAATTAGCTGATCTGTTATACTTCCTCTTACAAAAACATGTAATATATACTTCAGTTTATAACGTTAGCACTAGTTACCGGTATGTTGTGTATTTCACCCTTGTTATACTGTTTTTGATATTTCACTCTGATGAGGTAAGTCACAATACATTTTATTGCATTGAAATGACATTTGAATCTTTTGCACCTTGATGCAATTAAAAAGGGATTTACTGATTCAAATGTGTTTAAAACATACCGGTATTATAAAAAGAATATCTCCCTATATATGATTATGTGTGAATTTTAGCCAACTCATGTGTTTTCTATCCAATCACAATTTCGCCTCAAGAGTTGGATATAAATCATTTAAGGAAGCTGGGTGGTCAACAAATTAACCATCAGATCTATTTTTTTTTAGATATGATGCCTTTAGCTTTAGGGTATTCTTTAGCAAAGAAGAAGTCAGTATATTTTATGTTTAAAATCTGGGCATTTTCCTACATTCTTAAACAGAGCTCTTCTTTTAAAGGAGATCAATACAGTCTAAAAAAGGTTGCGACTATCAAGCCCTCTTAACATCAGAAATCATATAGAGATCCTGTATAATTATGCTTCTTAGGTTCTTTAAAAACTTTTTTCTATACATCTTAGAGACATTCACTTGGGATTAAGTGTCTACCTTGGCCGATCAACATAACATGACAGGTCAAGGTCAAGTTCATTCGAAAATCTGTATAATAATGATTTTTCATATCTCTTTTGTCTAGAGTGGTATAGAAAAGCTTTTCCATGGATGTAGTAGGACTTCTTATGACATTTCAAAATAAAGCCCTTCAGCCCCTATACTGATAAAGTTATAAGAGTTATTGTCCCTATTGTATGGAATGGTTGTTATCGCTACTCCTCTTAAACCGTAAGAGATAGAGACTTTTACTAATGTCTGAAGTTGACTTTGAGGATCTTTCAATACCAAAAGGATCTGATGCAGTTGTTGCCCCTGAAAGATTCTTATTTTGTTAAAAACACAACTTTTGAACCATACATCTTAGAGACATCAGACCACATGAAAATAAAAAATTGACTTGGCCAATCAATTACATTGTTTTTTGAATTAATCCAAGTTCTATATTGTCTAAGTATCCTATTTTAAGATCTATTCGCTATTTCCTTTGCCGTCATTATTTTGCACCAACTTTGACAGTTCACAGAGACACCTATAATTAGAATATACATATACAGTAAAACACGGTTATAGCGAACACGCTTATAATGAATTGACGTTTACAGCGAAGTGATTTTCATTCCCCGTGACTATATTATATGTTGTAAACTTAATGGATATAATGAATTACGCTTATAACGAAGCAAAATCGCCCGTCCCTGGCAGTTCGTTATAACTGTGTTTTACTGTAATTAGGATTAATGTAATCTGATGTTGGAATAGACTTTTGTCCTTGGATAATGAACGTTTTACAAGAAACGTATCTGAAATTGATTACAACAGATGTAGGAATATTTGTCGTAATGATTTAGAGCAAATTTCAGAATAATGGTAGAGTTTTCAATAGCTTGCTAGATTGCTCAATAGAGTATTCAATTTGGTCAGCAGGTTACTATAAATAAACTAACTACTAACCAAGGGATACATATATTTTTTGATATGGTACTGTTGCCAATTTTTGTAAAAAATGGGGAGTTATGGATGGTCCAGGAAAAACTTTCTAATTACAGTTAAACTTGATTTATTACAGAAGCAGGATATAGTTAAGAATTCCTTTCAAAATTCTTAACGAATCCTTTCTTAAAAAATTTAGGCTTAAAACCAACTTGATTTCAATAAAAGATGCTGTGAAATACAGTATATAAGTAAACTGGAAAATAATAAATAAGCGACATTTCTCTCATGATTTGCAATGATATAATGTGTATATAATTTTTTATCCAACAGGTTGTGTGTTTTCTATTCCTGAGCCCAATAGATCAACTTTGATCTTTTATTATTAACAGCGCAGAACAATTTAAAACGAGACGTCAACAATTATGCATGAAAAAAAAAGTTCCAAGCCAAACACTTACAATCAAAATGATCAATAAAAATATATTCATATCAATTTATAAAAGAAAGTTAATAAAACAGTGTTAAACCTGTTTCACAATTATAACTCTAGTCTATAAACTGTATTATTTTGTTACTTTTTCAATCTTAATTATACTCATCCCAGTCAATGTCTAAAAAAGAACAAACAGCCTTAATGTTTTGGATGCTGAATTTGAACCATTTGGACATAAACTACAATTTTCCTCCTAAAACATTTCCGTTTACTACATTTTGAATCTTGTGCTGACGATTGCATGTACGTGATATATTTTACAGTAATGTTTCAAATTACAGCGTTGTTCAAAATAAAATTACAATTTGCCCATTCGATGTAACTTTTTATTCAGTATGCTTTATGCGCAGCTGTAGTAAGAGGAGAAGACTTCATGCATTTTCATTACATGAAAATAGAAGCCTCTAAAGAGCATAATATTAGAATTCCTAAAACTGAAATACAGCTAAATTGGATAACTTTAATCATGAGACTAAGCACTAACTTTGCCAAATGTTTTTTTTTCTGAATCTCAATATACCTACTAAGTACGTCTTCACAAATTTGGTAAAGGTTTCTTAAAAAGGAGAATATTTGATTAGATTTTAAAAATTTTAATAATTTGCAAAGTATTTACAGCATATACACAAGACTGATTCCTCCTCCCAATCATGAATTCTGTTAAATTGCAATTTTCATAAAAAACAAGAGAAGAACCTGAAAAATGTTCATGTATGTGATTAATGAAATGGGTTTTAGAATGCACATTCCTTATAATAATAATGTTAATGTGAGAAAGGTAGAAGGGCAGATACAAAAAATGCAAAAAAAAAAATCTTTCTAAGGGCAATAACTCTGCTGAATGTTTGTTCCACTGTTAACTGTATCAATTAATTGAAATTCAAACTGCCATTTAAATTGAAAATATCTGACAAATGTTTCAAATTTGACTCAACTTAATTACATGAATAGTTTGTATACAAACTTGATCTGGCCAGTAGTATATAAGACTTTTTAAGAATTGTTTTTACTATTCAACCAATAGAGATGTGCTGCTCTCTCTTACGTTAAAACCACTAACCCAGGGATCGTGAATTTCACAATTTTGGTAATGGCATCCTAGCTCATCATATCTGGTGCCTTAAATGTCTGCTATTTACCAAGTAGGACAGAGAAGATTATAAAAGATTGGTACAATCTTTAAAATTTGTACCCAAAGAAATTAATGGTCCTGGGGTCAGAGATTAATTTCAGTTTAATACAGAAGCTACACACCAAATTTGGATAAAGTTGGCCATGTGGTTTCTGAAAAATGTTCAAAAGTTTACCAATTTCTAGTTAAGACACATCCCTTGCATCCTAGAAAATCAATACCATATATAATGAAATTTGGTGACTCAAATTCTAATGGTAAATATCAATGACCACATTCCCAGTCCTTGATCCACCATCATTAAAGAGTTTCAAAATTTTACAAAACTGTATATATTCTTTTGTAAGAGCATCCCCATCAAGAAAAGAATATTTTCCTCTCAAACTCTGAGGTGATGTTGTACGGGACAAATTGTTAATTCAATTGCCTTTCGTAGAGGAGCGATTTTACAAGTATGCAATAAACTTAACTTAATCAAGAAGGCTAGAAAATTATGAGGTAATAAGTTAAATGTCACCCACTCAATATTTTATTTAAGAACTAAATTCGCTGGGATATAAACTTTGTTGGTCACATGATCGAATCTTGAGAGGGCCCCTAAAGCATCTTGTCACATGTGAAAAAGGCAAATTGTTCATACCCATTTTTTTATGTTTACAACAATGCAACCGTCAAATGATTCTTACAGAAATTAACAATTTTGCTCTTCTGTAGGTTCATATAAAAATAATGTATTAGGTAGCACAACTTTTAGGCCCCTAGACCTTTAGGTCCTTTATTGATAAGATGTTTAAGCCCCAAGATGTTTAGGCACCTTATCTTAAGATATTTAGGCACCAACATTTTTTTTTTATTTGATTTACATTAATGACTAATTTGATAAAGATATATCTCTTATAAATCTGTTATTGTATTTATGAATTTAAAAATATTTTTTCTTACTTAAATTTTTAGTAAATACAATCTACTTAAAAAAGTCCATAGTATGCATCTTTTCTTTATTAATTATCAAATTATATTAAAATGCAGAATCTTTATTCCAATCAAAGCAAATTTAAATATTGCGTAATTTTTGTACAACAAAAATATAATAATGAACATTTCTTTACCACGTGTATGATATGAATTTAATTGTTAAACAACACCCACCCATCCTATCTCCACCCCAATATCCTGCTCCCTTTCTAGAAAGGTGCTAATTAGGAAAAAATAATGAAGAGATCCTGCAATACAATAGGGGTTTCACACCTCATGTTGGAAGTAAATTATGAAGAAACAAGTCTTCTTTAAGCAGTGCTTAATCTAAATAAACATTTGTTATAAATATCACTTTTGTTTGGGTGAAAGTTGCTTCAGAATTATGATTCTTAATTAAATATCAGTAAATCTGCTGCTATAAATGAAGAATATCAATGATAAAAGATTTGTTTAATAATATTCAGCAGATGAGAGGCAACAAACCTATTTTCAAATATGAATACTATAATGCATACCCTCATATACTTTTTTTTTGTTCTAGTCAAGAATTTCATAATGGCAGCTCTGACATCGCCATGTTTATGTAATTAATTTACATGTACTCCAAAAACAAATCTATTTGCATTTAAACTGCTCAAGATCTGTGATGTTTCAACTATCAATGCATGGAATTGAGATACATATATATTATATTAAAAACACATGTGCCTAAACATCTTAAAATTGGTGCCTAAACATTTTTGGGCCTACACGTCTGTATTTCACATATTATGTACAGTATATGTACCCTTCACCCGTTCTTATGAATCAAAACTTTTTAACACTATCATGAATAAATTTACATATATTCACATATAGTACCCCACTAAGCCCTACAGCTGAATGACCAAATCTTTTAACAAGTACTATATGTATATATTACTTGTTATTTTATACCTCTCTTTTTTAATTAAGGTGGTACAGGACACCTGTCGATATTAATTGTGGATAAAAGAACACATTAATCAAAATACTTTCACCGTTTCAGAATTTTCAAATTTCACAATATTTAACCAAAAAAAATTGGGTTAAAAATTTTTGGAAAGGTAAAATTTATAAAATAGGGATTTGAACTCATGACCTACGGATTTGTAGTCAACGATCAAACCAGTTGTGCTGTGCTGAAAGGTCATAATTTCGGGAAAGAAAGGATTTATAAAATTTTACTTGATTTTATTGTTTATTTCGATTGGAAATGCGTCACAATATGTGTCACATACCACCTTAAAGACTCGTAACATTTCAAATCTACATGTATGCATTTTTGTGTAGCACTTCCATTATATCAATGATCCAACTTTGAATTTTCTTTCAAGCATTTTAGAAAGTCAAACAGAAATTGAATTTAAAAAAACCCACCTATTTCTTATCCTGATTTTTTTTTAAAGAATGAAAACTAATAAAACTATCAAGACACCATTATTTAAAAAAAATGTTTAAATATCAACTGAAGTCAAATGACTTTACAAATGCATTCCTCTCAATTCTACACATCTTTTTCTGTTTTAAAACATTAAAATGGAGCATCAGGTATTATACAACAATGTCAGATTTCTTTTTTTTTTTTTTTACCTCAAAATTTTTTTATAATTGAATACTCTGATGTCAAATCCATGAAAAACTTCTTTGCAAATAACTTTTGCAGATGCAACACTATTCATAATTTTTTTTAAACTAATAATACACTACTTAGAAAAACAAATTGTTAACTCTAACCTTCTTTGGATATAACTTTTGGAAAATTCAATTTTATTAAAATTATAAACTTATTCATTATTGTTGTAAAAAACTATTAGAATACCTTTTCATTACAAAAATAAATATAATTCATTAAGAACTTTGGTTTTGAATAAATTAGATATTTGACTACTATCTTCTTATTTAAATATTAGTGAATTCTTTTATTCGTGTTATTATATCAAATTTCTCATTTAATATTCATTTCTTTATTTTAACATTTAAATTCATTGCTGTATCATCATATCTTATTCTAATATATACCTCATTGGCATTAATGTCATTTCTGTTTAACACAGTGTTCTTTCATAAGTATTAAATATCATAAAATACCCTCTTATCAATTAGATTATTGAAATAAAACCAATTATACAGAGAACTTGGTCAAATTGCAATTTTTGAAATCTAAATAATATTTATAAAACTGTTAGTGCCAACTTTCTAGAGTTGGTTGGGGCCGGGGTGGGGGCTAAGGTGTAACAGGTAGGTACTCACCATCTGATGACAGGTGTTGACTTCTGACAGGTAGGCAGGTAAACACAGGTAAGTGTGCCACTGCTGGACCATCACCAGTTAATATAGAAAAGGTATTGACCAATCACAGTCCAGATCTGTCAACTAACTGACCAATCACACAGTTAACATGGGTGCACCAAAAAATAAACGAAAAATACAGTAATAATGAATAAATTTAAAAAATAAAGAAAGAAAAAAAAGTTTTAAAATGTGAAAAACTATCAAATAAAAACATTGCTGCATTATAAAATATACCCCCCCCCTCCAAAAAATAAATAAATAAATGAATAAATAAAAATTAAATAAAATAAAAAAAAACTTTCCCTCTTTCTTTACACACATTAGTTTAATATTGATAATGACAAAAAAATCATTGCTCACCTGCAAAAATTGTTTTTCAATTAAATTTAAAACAAATTAAAACTAACATTTCATCAACTACACATTAAACTAAAATTGCAAGGCCACTTCTTATAAGCCCTTGTGATTTTATGAACATGCTT
>WFKH01007768.1:61336858-61349590 GCA_016163765.1 Magallana hongkongensis
ACTTTTTATTGCATACTAACAATTTTCCTATATATCCCTTACAAAACCTAGCGATTTTAATGATTTTATGTAAGATAACTATATAACCATATAAGACTTTTTAACCTGGTTATTGTGTAATTTTGCATTTCTATAAATGATATTTTAACGAAATATTGTATAATATTGAAAATGTCTGATGTTTGCAAAAGCGCTAAATTGTAAACATATCTTTTACTTAGTGTGCTATTTCGCTTTAAAAGCCTCACTGTAGTAAAAATAGAATTTCACTACAAGAGGCTCAGAGGCTACATCGCTCACCTAAGTAACATGCCACAACTCTGATCAAATTAGCTTAATCTAGTGAATTACAAAATTATCCACCCACCATCAACCTCAAAATTATTGCAAAAAGACAGTTATGAATGATTAAAACATTACTTGAAAAAACAAGAGGTCCAGGGTCACAACTGAGCAACAAAAACCAATCAAATCAGCATTACAGTATCATATTCAAAATACAGACACGTGCAATAAGTATTCGGTCACAAAATGGCAGCGTGTTTACGCTTGAAAACGAAAGTAAAAAAATAAACGATCTTGTCCGATAATTTTAGCACTACAGGAAGTAGAATTGTTTAAATTTAGAAATTAGTCACGTGGTATATCAGGTGACACTTTTGTTTATCGTCTGCTTGTTACAAATCAAAGAAATTATAGTTGTTATAGCCATGGGTTGGAAAGGAAAAGAAATGGGAGCGAACGCCAAAAAAGTCATTGTGGATTTAATGCAAAGTGGACTTTCACTGAGAAAGATTAGTGAAATGCTGAAAATACCAAAATCAACTGTTATTGACATTTGTAAAGAGTTTTCAGACACGGGTTCCTTAAACAAGAGGCCCATGGGCCACATCGCTCACCTGAGGAACAACAGGTATGATAAAATCAGCTTAATGGAGTCATAATACAAACTATTTGGACAATGCAGTATAATACATGTAGATCCTGTATAAATAAAAATCCATTTCCCCCAGGATATTCTTATGTTAATAATCAAGTCCCTTTTCTAACAGGATGATTTTATAGTCATATCATATGTTGAGCATTGCAGTTCTCAAAAAGATCCTAAACAATTTTTTATATATGGGATATAAACCTACATCAAACCCTGAACTCCTTGTGAGACCCAAAAATCGTCCAGGGGCCAAAGTCTAAACAATTTTAAAGAACCAGCAATATGTCAAAATGCTTGCATATAAGTAAAACCATATATTATAACATTTCAGTTTTTGTGAATACCGGTAATTAAAATGTTTTCCTTTGTAAAATTGGATCCCCAATGTGGCCCCACCCTACTGTTCAAGATTTTGATTTGAATGAATTTGAATCTACATTATCTGAGGTTGCTTTCACTAAAGTTACAGCTTTTCTAGGCAAATGGCTTTTCAGAAGAAGATTTTTAAAGATTTTTCTCTATATATTCCTATGTAAATTTTTGTCAGCCCCCCCCCTCCCCTCACGTTGTGACCCCATCCTACCCCTGGGGATCATGATATGAACAAACTTCAATCTACCCTACCTGAGGATGCTTCCACACAAGTTTCAGCTTTCCTGGCTGATTGGTTTCTGAGAAGAAGACTAATTTAAAGATTTACTCTATATATTCCTATGTAAAAATTCGACCCCCCATTGTGGCCCCACCCTACCCCTGGGGGTCATGATTTTCACAACTTTGAATCTACACTACCTGAGGATGCTTTCCTCCAAGTTTCAGCTTTTCTGGATGATTAGTTTCTGAGAAGAGATTTTTAAAGATTTACTCTATATATTCCTATGTAAAAATTTGACCTCCCCATTGGGGCCCCACCCTACCCCGGGAGTCATGATTTTCACAACTTTGAAGCTACCCTACCTGATGATGCTTCCACACAAGTTTCAGTTTTCCTGGCTGATTACCTTCTGGGAAGATTTTTAAAGATTTACTCTATATATTCCTATGTAAAAATTTGGCCACCCATTTTGGTCCAACCCTACCCCTGGGGGTCATGATTTTCACAACTTTGAAACTACACTACTTGAGGATGCTTCCACATGAGTTTCAGCTTTCCTGGTCAGATGCTTTTTGAGAAGATTTTTGAAAATGTTCAATAATTCCTAAATCATATCTCCCCTTGGAAAATGGCGTGGTCCTTAATTTTCACAACTTCGAATCCCCTTTGCGTAAGGGTGCTTTGTGCAAAGTTTAGTTGAAATTGGCCCAGTAGTTCTGGAGAAGATGTTAAAAATGTGAAAAGTTTACAAACAGATGGACAGACAGACAGACAGACAGAGAGACGGATGACAGACAAAATGTGATCAGAAAAGCTCACTTGAGCTCAGGTGAGCTAAAAACAAACCGAGAAGCGGCAGGCCTCCAAAAATCAAGCCCCGTGATTATCACAAGCTAGAAATGATTGTAAAAACGAATCGGAGGTGTTCCCTTTTAGATATTACTGCTGAATTTAATGAGGAAAGACCAGAACCAGTGAGGAAACGGACTATTTGACATAATTAACATAAAAATAATTACAGGAGAAGTGTTGCAAAGAAGAAACTTGTAATAAAGGAAATAAATTGGAAGAATTGGCTTGCGTGGTGTCAGGGGAAAAGACAATGGTCAGTTGAGAATTGGAAACGAGTGTTTTCAGATGAAAGTAAAATCATGATTGGCCATGACAAGAGAGTTCGGATTTGGAGGAAAAAAGACGAAGGGTGGAGACCCGGCCTCGTTGAGAAGAGGAATTCACAGGTGAAGTTTGAAGTCATGATATGGGGGTGCCTTTGTGGGGAAGGTGTAGGGACTATGACACCGGTAGAAGGAAACATAAATGCGGCAAAGTATCAAGACATTTTAGAGGAAAACTTGTGGCTGTTCTTGCTAGACATTTCCCCCAAAATGGGTATTTTTTCCAAGATGACAACGCCCCCGTCCATTGAGCCAGATCAACACAAGATTATGTGGCAAGAAATCGTTATCAACTGTTTAAGCTGGCCTGCCCAGTCACCAGACTTAAATATTATTTAAAATGTGTGGCTGTTCATTAAAAGGAAACTTCAATCACGCACTGGCGCAATTAAATCAAAGGAAAATTTGATCAAGGAAATTCAGCGAATTAGGACTCAATTATAAACACAGCTGCTTACATTAAAAGTTTGTATGGCTCTATTCCCAATCGCATCCAACATGTCATCAGACTTAAAGGACACCTAACAAATTATTAAATCGTAAGTAGTTGGTTTTTTTTTTAATTCATAAGTTTTGATAGAAATTAAGCTTTTTTTATTCAAGAACATTCGTCACCAATGTAAACACGCGGCCATTTTGTGACCGAATACTTTTTGCACATGGCTGTATCTT
This sequence comes from Magallana hongkongensis, assembly GCA_016163765.1. Lineage (NCBI taxonomy): Eukaryota > Metazoa > Mollusca > Bivalvia > Ostreida > Ostreidae > Magallana > Magallana hongkongensis. The sequence continues at coordinate 61,340,235 of WFKH01007768.1, forward strand.
GACAATTAAGTACAGTAAATCTTGCACAAAAAAAATTAAAAAATCTTGATTTTTATCCACATATTTCTGTGGTAAATATCAAGCCCCTTTTGTTGTTTTCGTATTTGTGACAAGATTTTTCTCTGAAATTTTTAACACCCCCCAACACCCCCCCCCCCCCCCTTGTGGCTCCACTTTTTTTCCAGGGAATCATGATTTGATCAAACTGTAATCTGCACAAGCTTGTGCTTTCACACAAGTTTAAGCTTTAATTTTTGGCTGAATGCTTTTCCAGAAGATTTTTTAGATTTTCTTTATATCTTCCTATGTAAAAATTTGACCCCCCTCCCCTACTTGTGGCTCAACACTACTCTTGGGGATCATAATTTGAAGAAACTTGAATCTACCCTATATGAGAATGTTTTCCCACAAGTTACAGCTTTTCTGGCCAATATGGGTTTGAGAAGATTTTTGAAGATTTTTCACTGTATTTTCCTATGAAAAATTTGACCTCCTATGTGGCCCCACACTACCCCCAAGGATCATGATTTGAACACCCTACCCATGGGAACCATGATCTGATCAAACTGAAATCTACCCTACCAGATAATGCTTCAACACAAGTTACAGCTTTCAAAATGATTGGTTTTTGAGGAGAAGATTTTTAAAGATTTTCTCCCCAGGGATAATGATTTGAGCAAACATGAATCTACTGTACACTACCTGAGGATGGTTCAACACAAGTTTGAGCTTTTCTGGCCAAATGATTTTTGAGAAGATTTTTAAAGATTTTCTTCATATCTTCCTATGTAAAAATTCCCCAATGTGGCCCCACCCTACCCTTGGGGATCATGATTTGAACAAACCTGAATCTACACTACCAAAAAATGCTTCCACACAAGTTACAGGTTTTCTGACCAATTCATTTTTGAGAAGAAGATTTTCAAAGATTTTCTCTATACCTGTATATTCCTATGAAAAAATTAATCCCCCACCCCCCATTTGTGGCCCTACCTACCCCCAGGGACCATGATTTGAGCAAACTTGAATCTAGACTACCTGATGATTGTTTAACACAAGTTTGAGCTTTTCTGGGGAAATGGTTTTTGAGAAGAAGATTTTTGAAAATACCAACAAATGTTCAATATTTCTAAATTATCTCCCCTTTAAAGAGGACGTGACCCTTCATTTGAACAAACTTGAATCCCCTTTATCCAATGATGCTTTGTGTCAAGTTTGGTTGAAAGTTGCAACTTTGAACACATAAGGAACTGTAGCTCACAGGTCATTCTTCCATTTTTTTCTGACTGGGAACAACAGACCTGCAGCTAAATACTAATTAGTTTTAAACCACTCCTCTACAAGTATGCATTTAGAGATTCAGTTCCTTTAACTTTTTATTGGGTTATAAGCCCAAAACTGTTCATTATTTGAGAGAAAAAAATGATTGAGGCCAGTAGGGCTGAGATTAGTTCTTTTTAATATTTTGACAAAGGGCTGCAACATCTTGCTGGATGTTACTTCAAAGAAATTACTTTACAAAGAAATAATGAATTTCAAGATCAAACATTAAAAAGGTCAAGGTCATATAAGGATTAAATCATTATGGGAAATAAAAGGGGGGGGGGGGGGGGAAAAGCACCCTTATTACATTACTTCGCTATTTTGCAGACTCTGTTGCAGATCAACCCCATCCCTGCAAAAAAGTAAGGGGGGGGGGCTTCTATGCATATAAACAAATCAGCTATCTGTTGCATATATTACTAGGACTAAGATTTGGGTTACATATTTTTCTGCAATGCTCTCTACCTTCATATCCTCATGAATTACCACAGAAAGCATTTTATTAGCTCACCTGAGCCAAAGGTTCAAGTGAGCTTTTCTGATCAAGATTTGTCCCTTGTGTCATCGTTGTCGTAAACTTTTCACATTTTCATCTTCTTCTCCAGAACCATTGGGCTGATTAACTTGCACTAGTTTTGGACTGATTAACCTTATTTTTACACAAATTATTCATCAGCTAACTTTATACACAGAGATCTTAGACCTTGGTATTCATCAGCTAACCTTATACACAGAGAACTATAGACCTGGCTATTCATCAGCTAAATCTAAAGACCTAGGTATTCAGCTAACTTTATACACATAGATCTATAGACCTAGGTCTTCATCAGCTATCTTTATACACAAAGATCTATAGACCTGGCTATTCATCAGCTAACTTTATATACAGAGATCTACAGACCTTGGTGTTCATCAGCTAACTTTATAAACAGATACCTATAGACTTGGGTATTCATCATCTAGTTAGTATTGTGATTATTTTTGTCCATGACTGGATGATTCTATAAAGAAATGATAGAATGATTACAATGTACAAAATATGAAATTTGAACTAGACAATTGAACTTTAACTTTAACATAGGTGCCAAAACAAAATTATCCTTTGTTGTCCTTAATGAATTCTTAACATATAAATTTGATAATGACAGATATGCAGTATGGCAGCACATGTCAGAGTCAGTGTTTATGGTACTGTGTCAAATAGTGGGGACCTCACAAGAAGTGGCCATCAGGAGGGAGACAAGGGATATCAATGAGATGGTGGAAAGAGGAGCAGGTAATGCTAAGGTCATTTGGATGTTGAGTGGAAGTCACAGAGAAGGATTCAGACTGGCAGGATCAGATATGGACTTTATGTCGTGGCTAAACAACCAACGAGTGATCATGGACATGTCTCAGTCTGAGTATTACAACACAGCCAATACAACATTGATTCTCTCTGACAGTTCTGATAGTCCACCAGGATTCACTCTACTTCAGTTACTGACACCAACAACAGACAGAGATGTCCAATCAGCTTGTGTCAGAATGAATGACAAATACTATATATCTAGTTCTACATACAGAGAGTTAACTTGTTCAGCAGGGATTCCTAATTCTACTGTACATGGTCCCTGTGGTAGTGGTGTACATGGAGGACTAGAATATGACATTGCAAATTGTTTTGTTTGTGACTTTTGGCCTCAGTCTGCCTCCTCATGGATTGACAGGTGTCACTCATGGCCTGATCTTGAAGTTGTTGATGACATTGTCAAAAATGGATGTCACTTTGTAGCAATAGGACACCCATTAGGACCCCATGAAAACCAAGAATGGAGAATCTCTTTCTCTAAGGCAGAGTACAAATGTGTGTATGCAATGAACCACTGTCAGTTTTTGACTTATGGGCTGTTAAAATATTTCCTAAAAGAAGTTATAAATCAACAATCAGAAGAAAACAATACACTGTTGTGTTCCTACCACATGAAGACAGCAGTTTTCTGGGCAATTCAACAAAACACACTACCTCACTGGTGTCCACAAAATCTCCTGGCTGGTTTCTGGGTCTGCTTTAAACTCCTCCTTAAATGGGTGTATGAGGGGATCTGTCCTAACTTTTTCATCCCACAAAACAACATGTTTCTGACAAAGGTCCATGGCTCAGCACAAAACAGATTGTTCTTACAGTTACATGAATTGTACAAGAAAGGTCTGACCTGTCTGTTACAGAGTTCCTCTATCAGGTCCTACATCATTGTTATCCTGTACAATCCTAGAGCTTCTATTTGCACAGATGAGAGTATAGTGAGTTGTGGGGTTGATTTTGACATACAGCTTTTCTATGAACCTTCTTTTGTTAGTTTATCAAAAGCGGGTCATTATACAAAAGCCATACACACAGTAGAACAGTTGATAGATTCACCACTGACACACTATCAAGTTGTCATGTTACAGAGACTTACAGCCACCATCTTTCAGAACAATGCTTTTGTATTACACAACATGTACACAAACACAGGTGTCAACAAACAGGTGTATATTGCAGACAAAATGTCCTGTCACATGCTGAAATTAACAGCCAAGTTTGGGTGTGTTTCTGACATGTTGTATATTGCCATGTATTATTACAAGACACTCAGATACAGAGAAGCTTTATCTATTATAGAAATGACAACAGTCAAGTTAACTCAGCCATATCTGATGTATAGGGAACATGTAGACAGAGAGAGGTATACTGAGGCTGTAGGGGGACAGTCCTGGTCTATAAAGATGAGACAGGCTATGGCAGAGGATATCATACTTGATGACAAAATCTGTTATATCAGTGAATTAATGCCAGAACAACAGTCTGGTCTACAGAACGGGTGGCCTATAATACGTATCCCAGTGTTTGTAATGTTACACTTCCTAGAGTTCTTGTGTTTCAGACACATTGATACAACATTATCACAAGCAGCTCTAGATGAGCTACAGGACCTAGTCCACCTTGATCAGGGACTGTATGTACATGATCATCTCAGAGACATCTCCTGGGAGATCCTGGGGATCTGTCAACAGATCACAGGGAACCTCCAGGCTGCTCTATACTCATACCAACAGTCACTCACACATTATCCATTCCACAGCATACAAACTGCTACACAGAGGAGATTACAAGATTTGTTAATAAATAAATAAATTCAAAAAAAATAAACAAATGAATGCACAAACAAACATATAAAATATAGGATGCAATCAGTCAAAACTTCAAGACAGCAAATAAATGAGTAATATTGAATACAAAATAAATACATGTATATACACATATAGCTGCAGGTATGTAACAGTAGCTCCTGGTCTAAAAAATTGGATGGACGACCTGGGAGCTACAGTTCTGTATGTTTTAAAAAGTTGCAATTTACGACGCACAAAATTTTGCACTATTTTGGAATGATTAATCTTATTTCTGAACATATTCAGTACAAATATTTGATTCCAAAAATTTTCTTAGACATTGTCACTTTAGTTGCCTCTGATATTCTTTGAAATTCTCTGATATTACTAGCCCCATAAAATGAAGTGGTTTGTTTACCCGTTAAAATGGTGACTATCGATCTCCACATGAATTTATCATACTTAAACAACACTACCCAGAAAACCTATGGTAGTCAAAATCATTACTTACTTTACGAAATGTTGAAAGTTAGCCACCTGCCATCTTGTTTATGGAGAATTGTTTAGCATTTATCAAAACATCATTGCTTATCTAGGGGTTGCATTGTCCGATTGTTAAGATCGTTGATGTTTGTAATTCTTATTCATTTCTTTTACTGATGACAATTTATTAGCATTGTATTTGACCAAAATACATTGAACTCATTGTTATGGCATAATGTATATGAAATGTCCGTATTCATGCGCAAAGGATTGTGGCTGTCCATTTTCATGATTTTGTTATGATGAATTGTTTTTAATCTTGTTTGTATGCAATTGTATAAACTCTGATTGTAATTCAATATTAAGTAGAGAGGACACTATGAAGTAATGTATTTTTTTGTACCTGAACTTTTGCTGTAAATGTAGTTCCTTGATCCTCGATCTACAAACTTAAGGGCAATTATTCATTGGTTTGTTTTATCACGTGACTTTATTTAGAAGTCTATTACATACGAGGCAGAAACGCTTGCATCATCAGTGCATATTATGTCATCTTGACTGACTTTTCTGAAACAGCAATCTATATAGGTATGAAAAACAAGGAAAATGTATATTAAGTAAAAAAAAAGGTTACGATAGACCACCGCACAGACACCACAATCCACTTTGTCATATAACGTTGGAATTGTTATCAATATGGAATGATGAGATGCTGCAAGGAAAGACTGCATGAACTATTGAAGCTAGGTTATGGAACTTATTCATATCTGATCAAGATCCAGAATACAAGATAATCTGTATGAGAACTCTGGGAAACTGAGGATACTCTCCCCCTTTTTGTACTTCTAACGATTAATTACTATTAAATGGAAGAAGTGAACATATGAGCTGGTATAATATTGTAATAGTGTGTATATAAAAGGCTGAGTACTGCCACGCTCCTACTAGCACTAGCTAGTGGGTTAACATCCCTTTTAGCTCTAGCTGTGTTCAATGGAGCGGCGAATTGTGAACTCTATTGTTTACAAAAGCAAAAGTGGGGTATATAGATACCTATTCCTGGTGGGTGTTGACAATATGCAGGGCATTAATTCAGGTTCATTGGAACGGTGATGATAACGGCGATCTGCATTTAATGGATCAGGATTAAAAATTATCTGATCCTGCCCATTCACCAAGATACTACATGAATGCAACTGCTTTGAATCTTTTTGCAAACATTAACAAATTAGTGTCAGCGCGGGATTCATGGATACTGTGGTTTCATCAATATTCGTTGAATACCAATTTTTGTGGATTTCGTTGTTAAGTTGATCCACAAATTTAAATGTTTATTGAATTACAATTTCTTCTAACATTTTGTATTGATAGGATCATTGGCCACGAATTTACGTATCCTTGAAACTGTGGTTTTCCCTTTATCCACGAAAATTGATACGGACGAATATTAATGAAACCAAAGGATCCATTTTTGGATGTTTTGATCTGCAACAGAGACTGATAAGTTGAATCAAAATTGTTGCTCATGCATCACGCATATAAACTTTTAATTTTTATTATATGTGATTTGCGTTATCTTAATAGATATTTTATGTCATGAAATAAAAATAAACAAATATTAAGTACAATTTTGTTTGTTTTTTAAAGTGCCATCAAATAAGTGACAATATAATTTATTAAATGAAAAAATAATTGTACACACTGTAAAATATCTTCATTTGAAGTCAGATCCGGTTACCCCCCCCCCCCCATTTATCGATCCCCAATATGAAATACCTTCCAACGCCACTGGATTCGTAGTGTTATCACTCACTGAAAAATGTAAATGTGTACCGGTAATACTATTAATCATTAATTCCTATAAGAAAGTTTTATATTTAAACATACTTTGTACCGGTATATCAATTTAGTCATAGATTTAACTAAAGAAATAAAGAATCATTCTTTGACTTTTAATGGGGTGATCTGTATAATCTCTATAATTACAGTCAAACATGTATCAAATCCAATTAAAGCCTTTATGACTTTATGATGTCTCTTCCTGTTTTAGGTGGTTATTTTTGTATTTTCATTTCCCCCACCTTTGTTAAAAACACTTTCACATATACCATAATTTTTTAAAACTATACAGCATGTGAAGTTTTCTAGTGTGGATAGTGCAGTTCTTTATTACATATGCCATTATGTATTTGTTCCTTATAGGTTTGAGTCCATAAAATAGTAAAAAATGACCAATTACAATAAATATATTGCATTTCTTTGTATTCTATTTTGATACATCAGACCCATAAAGCGTACTTGCTTACAACAATTTTCGAAAAATATTTATGAGATATGGTTTTAATAAATGTTTATTACTCTATTTTGTATGTCCAGTTCTGATTTCCCCCAAATTGGTAATTATTTTTAGGAAAAACGGACGTCTTGCAAATTTCATCATTGTCAATAATTTTCGAAAGAGGGTACTCACGTCTGAGAAGTGATAACAAAAAAACTAGCATGTAAACATATATATTTTCTTTTGTTTATGTATTGCTAGAACGTATATCTAAGATTTTAATGATTGAGCCCATTTAGTGCAGAGTATAGGACTACCTTAAAAAGTGTATTCAACATACATTTTAAATAGTAAAGGGACAACACTCGTTATCTTGGATATGTAGGGGTTTTTAACAAGTTCTCCAATTTGTCCAACGAATTCTTATGAGATCTAGGTTGGAAAATGATTAAATGACTCATCCCTATCGTCCGACTTATCTGTGTGCCGAATATTAAACACATTGTGTCGAAATGTACTAGATACTCACCAAACTTAATAAAACTATCATTATGGAAGTTTACCTTTGAGTGTACTAAGTCTCCATAATTATAATCGCTGAGATGTTCCAAAACATATGATAAGCCTAGAGAAAGCCAAAAATTCGCAAAGATTTCTCTTGGTTTTTTATGCTTGATTTGCACATACCACCCAAGTTCATATCCTGGTGAACATTATAACATTGCTGTTTATTACTGATACTTATGGTTTGAGAAAGGCAAATTGTTCAGAACTGTTAATATAGCTGTGTTTTTATGATTACAATAATGCAACCGTCAACCAATAAGGACGTGCAGTATGCAATTAAAGTTTACCATTGATTCCTGTTCCCCGAGAGCAAGTCTATAGAATAGAAAGAAATAGGCTTGCTTGAGGGGAACTGGAATCTTGCCGACTCCCTCAATGGTATACTTTAACTGTTTTATTATAGCGATCGATACAAACAATCAATCAGAAAAAGTTCAAATTAATATTTAATTCTTCATGAATCCAACAAGTTTTAATGTCAAAATTTATAAAATTATTTCCACGCACGTCGTATTGCCATGTCATATTTTTTTATATCATATACTTATATAAAATATCAAAGAATGAGTAAAAAACATAATGCAATGCTTGATTATTGCCAACAAATCGATCCGTGTCTATATATTCCATTTATTTTAAACTTTCCTGAAAAATTTGCCCCAGCTTTTTGTATACCAAGCTGACGTAGAAGTAATTATTTGACGTCATACTTGGAGACAGGAGTTGAACGATGCATACTGAACTCTACATCATAATAGCCGATGATTAACGGAAAGAGGTGTGTAATAACAATGGAAGATTGTGTAATAAATTTTATTATTACACACCCCTAGGGTTTATTACACACTGGTAGGTGAATTTTCAGTTTATATCAGAAAAGTTTATATTTTCTGTAAGTAGGGTATACGATATAGATGAATAAGTATTGCCAATCAAAAACTATGTAGCAACTAGAATTAAATCATATGGTTATTAATATTCATGATTTATTTGCAATATTTCGGAACTTTTCCTTTTGTTAACAGAAATTAATAAGTGTTCCAAATAGGTGTGTATCAGTCCATCGAACTGCATGATCAACGCACCTTTTTGCAAGGAATCAGTATGTTTTGCAGGGAATCGTTTGTTTATGCAATTTTCAGAAAATCAGCGAAATATATCAAATTACTCTCATATAGTGAAAAACAAGAGATGTTTGTGAAACACTTATGCCCCCTCCCTTGGAAACATCCACGAAGAAAATGAAAGGAAACTGCAAATAATTAGAATTTTTCTACATCCAAGGGGCATAACTCTGTCAAAAATGACTCGATCGTACCCAAAATCGAACTTGACCTAGATATTATTATGATAAATCTGTATACCAAATTCCATTTCAATATGTGCAACCTCTGCAAAGAAAATGAACAGAAACTGCAAATAATTGGAATTTTTCTATGTTCCAGGGGCATAACTCTGTCAAAGATTGCTTGATCAGACCCAAAATCGAACTTGACCTAGATATTATAATGATAAATTTGTACACCAAAGGACTAAATCCATGTTTAGCCAAAATCGGCCTAACGTCAAAAGC
>WFKH01007768.1:61436970-61452107 GCA_016163765.1 Magallana hongkongensis
TTCTCCAATCTCTGTTCCTTCAGCAACCACACAATCTGCACCAACCTGGTGAATGTAAGAACGAGTTAGTTTTGCGGGTCTTTGAATCTTTGATGATTTGGTCATTTCTAACAGTACACGCCCTCCGTTTAGATTTATCTTAGACTTACCTGTGATTTTTTCTGTAGGACGACGGAGGGGTGAAGGTGAGGAGTCTCAGTCCCTGTGTGGGTGAATATCTTCTGTATCTGTAAAAACAACGATATCTCATCAACCAGAAGAGACCACTATAAGTATTAAACAAGACAACCGAATGGATAATAGCGCTGGCATTTTTTCTGTACAACAGAACGAAGAACGTCTGTATCTGTGAAAACATGCAATTATGTTCTTATTCGTTCCACTCAACCGAACATAAATTATTTACAATAATAACAAAACACATGATTAGTGAAGGAAGCGCTTATTTTGCTTCATTTATTTACATGTACAAATACATAGATTCTTCAAACTTCTTTCTGAAATAAAACATTTTACATAATGCACAGTCCTTAATTTTTAAATGTCACTAAATAAGTGGGTGGGTTGGTGGGGATTGTGCAAATGCGGCAAAGAAAAGCCTTCGAATGAGTGAAAATCGTGCTTAACTTGAATACCTGCAGGCAAGTTCACGAAGCTGTCTTAGGACTATGGTGCGTCCTAAGTACATCTTAGGATACGTCTTAGTCTTAAGTCTGTTTCTCGAAGCTCTCCTAAATTTAGGAACCGCCATAACTTTGTCCTAACTTTAGGACATCGCTTACCTTGTTCTAAGACCATCCTAAGGCTGTAAAATCACGTTTTTGGGGATATTGGGACTGTTGTGAAGCTTTTTTTAAGACCGGTAAAATAAAGCAATATTTTCTTCAGTTCCAGCATTTCCGACAAACCCCAAATTCCTAATCCGGGAGGGGGGGGGGGGGGGCATAGTCATTTATTCTATTATGTACGTTCATTTTAACAAAATTATGTGGAGAGGGACCCCGGACTCTCCCTCACCTCCCTTCCCCGTTGCTACATGCCTGCCTGAGAGCTGACAATTTAAGCAAATTTTTTTTCGCAGATGTTGTCCCTGTTTGGCGAATGAAAATTATTCATCTACATTGTACACTTAGTAAGTTACATTCATTGTTTTGATTACTTTAGGATAAAAATTATTCTAATGTCCTTGGCTAAAACGTAAATTTACATCGGTTTATATAAGCCATGCGTGATCATTGTCAATTTTTGTCACTTCATTCTGAAAAATAATCTTTAAAAAATTCGTAATGTTGAATAAACTGTATTTATGTATTTTCAAGATATTTTACAACTTATTTCTTATTTAACGTGTTCGTGTATTCTATATATTGCAGATTAAAGGTAAATTGGTTGTGTTTCTACATGTAATTTTAATTCTATGAAAAGCGTGTGTTTATTATGTATTACATGTACTTGATTGACAAGATTATCAAATGTTAATTTACACTCAAAGAATGGACACATGTTGTTTAAATAATTATTTGCTTGTAAGCCAATTTTGTTTTGATACGTATTTTCTTCAAAAAATGCAGTTATTTTGATTTCAGGAGGGGGGGGGGTATCCTTTCTTTCTTTTTTTTCTTTCTTTGTTTTTTTTTTAGTTTGGTTTTGTGTTGTTTTGTTTGTTTGTTGTTGTTTTTTTTTAACTAAATTGTTATTGGTCACTGATATATATTTAAGTGAATGTAAATTTTTAAAAATGTATACATGTACATTGAAATTACTGGTTTTAGGCCTATTGTGTTAACTATCGACACGAACAATTTTCTCTGGCAAAATGTTTAATGATTTATCCCTGCAAAAGTCTCTCATATTCGATCTGTATGAATAAATGTGAAAAATAAGAATGGTTGTAGAAGGTTAGGATATCCTAACTTAAGACGTTCCTAAGTTACCGTCGAGCTACATCTTAAGACGTGCCCTAAGTTGGTCTTAGGATGTTCCTAACTTTTATTCTAAGTCATATCTTAGGAACACACTTAGGCCATATCTTAGGAAAGTTTCGTGAACATGCCTGCTGTTCTACAGGTTATACGCTATAAATAGTAGCCAATGGCTACAGGTTTAAATATATAAAACCAAAACATACAACATGTGTTCTAGTACCTATGATAAATTAATTTCTCATCAACCAGAGAAACCACTATAAGTATTAAACAAGACACCCGAATGAATATTATTGATGGCATCTTTTCTGTACAACAGTAAGAAGAACTAAAGTATAATGTCCAACCACTAAATGTCATGATGCATCATCTAAACAAGAGGCCCATGGGCCACATCGCTCACCTGAGCAACACAGGCTTTACAGTGCTGCCGTCCTGAAAGTTGACAAGGATAGGATAGGATAGGATGCAGGATACATGATAGAAATACTTAAGTCAAATCCTATCCTATCCTATCCTATGCTATCCTATCCTGCATCCTGTAGCCGATCAGATTTGAGTATAAATTTCAGAGTGATTTTGCAAAACGAAAAATAAAGTAAAAATACATTTACAACATCAATTTTATTTGTGATACAAAGTAAAACATGTAAGAATGAATATTAATGTGATATATTTACAAAACGGTGAAGAAAATTGATGCGCGCTACATTTTTGTCGATTCGGAAATAGCGTAAGTAGGCAGTTACTGTGAAAATTTTAGGTTGCACAAAACAGCGTAAAATTACTATATCATAAAGTTTTATTTCTTTATTTCAAGACTTTAACAGTATAAAACAGAAGAATTCAATCAACGAACAATTCCACATATAGATATACAGGTATCTAGACAAGAAACAGGCGTTGTTTGTGTGTACTTTTCACGTATCATATGTCTTCGATGTCCGATCACCAGGACGTATAAGGCCCGTTAAGAAACTGAACAAACCAGATTAAGAAATGTAACCTAACTATAAATGCGTAATAATTTATATTGTAACAATAAATTCAAATGATATAACAACCATTGCGATATTTCAAATGATTCATAAGGCAATAATTTCCAGAATCGTGTTTACATTTATCGGCGACCGAATCTCAGCAGATTACCGATAATTTCACTTGGTTATTATATGACGAAGAAAAGAATTTGAATCATGTTTTCTTTTTTGCAATAAATAAAAGTTCTTTATCTCCTTTTTAATCATTTTAATACATATCTCTAATAAAAACAAAAATTTTATCGCTTACCTGCTTGTTTACGTAATTGAGTAAACTCCGCGTACGATTTAATATCACTGATGCACAGGTAAATAAGTTACCTCGTTCTTAAGATTTTCAATTTAATGTATTAATTAGACAATTTGATTTTTAAATTAGTCGATAGTTTGCTAATAAAACTATTATTTTCTTAAATTTCGTTTTTAGTAACTAAGTATAGATGGTACGGGATAGGATAGGATAGGATAGGATAGGATAGGATAGAGCTTTTTTGCAGGATAGGATGCAGGATATAGGATAGGATAGGATTGTTTTGTCAACTTTCGCGATAGCAGCACTGTATATGGGCGTTCAAAGGATATTGTGCCATATGGCCCCTCGGTAGATTAACAAAAAATAAATATCCGAATTTTACACTTATTTTTTCATATACTTAATCTTTGACATATGTACCTTTATGGAATACCATTTTTACCGAAAATAAAATCATATGCAATATATATAACTAAATTTTCGGTACGGGTTTACAGTTAACTTCCAGTTCCCTTTATTTTAGTCCCCCCCCCCCCAACTTTATAAAGCCATCAAAATACATGAGAGCATAAAGGTACATTTTCTCTCTCAGCTACTTACTAATTATTGTATTTTATTTTAAAAGAATTCCTATATGTGAAAGAAGAAAATTGTACCTCAATGCACTCAATTCCTCAAATTAAAAACATTCAAAAATTTAATTGCTCTTCTCCATTATAAACGATTGTCGTTTACCTGGCGTGAATTCGTATGACGTTTTATAAACTTACTCACTTGACTGATGAATAAACTTAACTGAAAAATGTTGTCACATGATATGTTAAAGAGCTATAATTCTAATCAATGTATTGACAGGCATATCGCTCTATTGTACTAAGGCCCACCCATTATTTTCATCTTAAATTTATTCAAAAACAACAAATGGCTATAAAGATGATTTTCCGCTGCAATAATTTTTAAAGAACAACGATAATGCTTTTATCCTTATAATAATAATGTGTCAGAACTATGGAAAGTGTTTAAAAGACGTCGTTTTTATTTACTTGTGTTTGAAAAACTATTAAAATTGGTGTAAATTTTATATAATTCATAGTATAAGAAGGGGCACCAGACAGTAGTTACAACATATCATCCTTTTAATTTTTCTGTACAAGTATTTAATGTTTAAAGCAAGACATTTCTAATGATCAACCAAAATTTAAGCGTCTGACAATCGTAGAATTATAAACAAGATACAGAGCTTTGTTTGAGTCATGTTTTTGTTCACACGAGTTTATTACATTCAACTTAAGATTTTTAAGGTGATGTGGGACATCTGTCGATATTAATGTGGATTAAAGTACCTTATAATTGAAATATATTCGCCGGTTTAGAGTTTTCAAATTTTACAATATTTAACCAAAAAATAGCTTTTAAAAATATTTGATTGTAAAATCCCCAGCGGGATTCGAACTCATGACTTACAGATTCGTAGTAAACCCTCTAACCCACTGCGCTACGCTGTTAGGTGACCATTTTCGGAAAGAACTACTTATATAATTACACTTTATTTTATTGTTTATTTCGATAAACAATACGTCAAAACATGGAAGTGTCCCATACCACCTTAAACTTGGTATTTCCTATTCAGCATTTGAAATATAAACAAACTAAAGCATGACCTCAGCTATGTGTAAAAACATAGCATTTCGAGCAAAGCTCTGTATCTTGCTTATAACTCGAAGCTTGACTCTCAGATACGGTTAGTAAATAGAAAATTTTAAACAATTAAAACAAAGGAATAATGCACTAAAACAAAGAAAGAGCACAATTTATTTTTCATCATATATATACCTATATATTTCTAGCAGCGAAAAGAATCTCCGTTTAGACTGAAAATGCTTGTGATATGTTGTAAGTGCATCAGATTTTGCTCATTTTGCGCAGGTAAGCAATCGGCTGTTTGATTTACCGAAGTCTATGTTTGATTTGATACGTAAAAATTCCAAAATACAGGCGATAGTTCCCCTCAAGTTAAAAAGCACAATGAAAATGAAACGAAAATCAAAACAAGCTAAACCCACCGTCACACGTGAAAATTTCAACGCATTGAAATATATAACCTCAATTTACCTCACAAAATCGGCACAAAAATATTTTGCATGTTTCAAATATTCCCTTCGCACGTAAACTGTTGCACAACAAGCAAAGTCATTTTTGTAAGATTGACCCATTTATCATGCGACCAACTTGGCTGCTTCAAACAAAGACCTGGTTTTCGATACATGAAATGCCGAACCCGAAGTTATTAACTGATTGACTTCCCTCTTTGTTATTTTCGTAAATTACTCAAATTTGAAACAGAATTAGCCCGTAATTTTTGCAATTTATATTTTCCTTTCCATAAGGATTATTTATGCTAAATTACGTTGAATTTGGCTCCGTAGTTCTTGAGAAGATTTTTTTTTAAATGCACCCCCCCTTTTTTTTTTCTTTTTTACATTTTCGAGGTTTTCTCCGCTTTGAATAAAGATCGGTCTTTCATTTCTGCAATTTATATTCACCATACCATAAGGATGCTTTGTGCCAAATTTGGTTGAAATTGGCCAAGTGGTTTTAGAGAAGAAGTTCAAAATGTGAAAAGTTAACAGACGGACGGAGAGACAGACAGACGGACAGACGGACGACGGACAAACTGTTATAAGAAAAGCTCACTTGAGCTTTCAGCTCAGGTGAGCTAAAACAGGTTATCTGCCATCTGCAAACCGACTGACAAAAAGCCACCAATTAATTTGCAAAAGCTTAACAGCTCTTTGTGAAAAACCATTATGGGGCCGTGCTGTCAGAAGACACGCCGTCATACAAATTTTGAACAATATTCCGTCGCACTATCACAACTTTGCACAACACACCATCAACTACTATAGTACCACTTTGTAAAACACGTTGTTGCGCTAATGCAAATTTTGCCGTCCTGCTGTAACACAACACGCCACTGCTCAACCCAACAAAATTACAAGTTTTTTAAGTTGTGTTAGCAAGATGGCACGAAATGAACAAACCAGCTATTCATGTGAAGGTCCGCGCTAATTGGCTTTTGGTGTTTATAAATGTCATTAATTTTAAAAAAGAAAAAGATGGAATCGAACCAGGGCTTAAATAACATCATGTGTGACATAGCCAGCGCCTTAACCTACTGATCTATTCAGAACTTACACTTTTAAATGTAAATATATACCACTATGATAGAAATCAGTTTCCGAAATTTTTTGTCAGTTTTTTGCAAAATTCGACCCCAAGGCCGGGGTGCTCCTAAGAAAATTCATTTATTCTTCATTTATTCTTCATTTATTCCTTTGAACAAAACATATCAAAATATTTAAGATTTCTTTAGGAGCAGGCCGTTTCTGAAGGATATCTAGGCCAAAAATCATGCAGAAATATACCATTTTACTGAGAAAATGCTGTTTTAGCCAACTTTGAAGGTTAATAATAAAATTGCAAGAGCAATATGCTAGGTTCAAAATCCAAATTCGAAAAATTTAGAAATATGTACGATAGAAAATAACGAAAAATTTTGATTTTTAAGAGTGATTTTTTCCGGTAAATTCATCTCCCCATTAGGTCAATTCTTTTGTTATTTGCAATAGATCCATTAATATTTGAATTAAGTGTGATTACAAAGATCGAGTACTTGAGTTTAAACTTTATCGAATGATTCTAAATTTAATTTTTCATGCAGCTTTGAAAAAGGCCCATTGGACATTAATGGTCAATCTGGTTTACGCTATTTGCTCATTGTGAAAAGTCACTGGCGAACAGAACGTCTACGTTCGTTTCAAACACTTTTTGTGATAAAGCCCAGTTTATGAAAAAGACGAAGGGGGTTGGAAGTATGGAAGATGATGGGCCTCATACATACAATTGAGATAATGTCCAATCAAATTATCTTTTCATACAATCAAGAGTAAAGAATCTATTTACAGTCAATGCATTTTCCACTTTATTACCATGCAATGCATTTGTCCGGCAGTAAAGATTAAATCTAGGACTTACAGCCAGTCAGTCCCTGGATCATGGGTCTCTCTCTCTCTCTCTCTCTCTCTCTCTCTCTCTCTCTCCACAACTTTGACTACTACTTAATGATAAGCATTTTTAATCTAAATGATTATTATGTTTATGAAAACATTAATTACATGCATGTATTTAATTCTGTAAATAATATGAATGAATTAAATTTCTAGTTACTGTATAGACAGCTTAATAAAATGGATATTAAAATAAAATGAAAGTACAAAAAATCCTCAGGTAAGAAAATTTCCACATTTAAATATAGAATACGAATTTCTATATCTGTTGTAATTTACAATCAAAATGGAGTGTTTTCCACCAGGAATGTAAGTATAATTTAATAAATCAATATTCTAGCTGTAATTAACCATACAGACGATGTGTAATTTACCATAAATGTTACAGTGGAAACCATTCTTTTGATATATTTAATCTTACTTTAAAAATGATTTTAAGACATTTATTATTATTAAAACACATTCTCCTAGTATTTATATGAATAATTTACATCTGGAGTCTTCTGATGGCTAATTAAACAGCTTATTGAGATTTTCTGGGGTATCTCCACTGTTTATTACAGAGTACACATAAATCAGGCATCACCTTTATGAGATTACCTTTATCATATAATATAAAAATCATATTTACCGATCTTTATTAACATGTTGTTTATTAATGTGTGGTTTGACACAATATTCTATAATAATATATGTTTCAATATTGTATCATATTATATGTAAATTCCATACTGTATTTTATGATACAATATCTTTCAATACACTACAATATAATCTACGATATGATATCTACTACGTGTGTATTTATCTAGTTCATCCTTTAATCAGTTTTTAGATAAACTACTATAGTTTTATCTTCATTCTACTGTTAATTTTATAATATCTCTAAAATAGCTTTTATAAGCACACCACTTTCATTAACAAAAACAGCGTATAGCGCATATGAAATATATGTTTATTTTGCGTTCTATAAGTAAAAAAAATTATAATAATACTAATAATACAATATTTAATCATATAATACAATATAATATTGTGTCAAATGATATAATATCACGATTCAATTTAATGTTGTATTATATCAAGAAACAATATTATATACTATATTGTTCCACATTACATGATATTCATTAAAATATTGTATCATATGGTACACTTTTGTATCATATAGTATGATATGGTATCATACATGATATATCATAAATATTGTAGCATATAATATTGTATCATATGATACAATATTATATCATACAACTACGCATCATTTTAAATGATACAATATCATAATACAATACCATATTATATTTTACAATATTATATCATATCATACAATATCATGAACAGTAAAACACACTTATAACGAAATAATTGTCAATTTTGCTTCCTTATAAGCGTAATTGGTTATATCTGTCAAGTTTACAACATATAATAAAGTCATGTGGAACAAAAAACACTTTGCTTGAAGCCTAAAATTATTATAAGCGTGTTCGTTATAACCGTGTTTTACTGTAGTATAATACAATACTGCATCATATTATATGTTACGACAATTATATTTATATAAACTATTATTCATATGATTCAATATCAAAGGAATAGAGATCTTGATATTATATTATTATTAACAATCACATCTATCAAGCAAGTTTGAGTGAGGTAGGACAAGGGTTTTTTTGAGCATCCTTGATAACAGAGATCAGGCTTTTTTTTATCATAAGCTAGCCTCTACGCCTGTGGAGTGCATCAATATCACAAGATCACAAGATGCTTCATACATCCAAATTTGGTAAAGGTTAAACAAATATAAAATATTTGTCTATCAAAGTGCACAAGCTTTACAAACCTTAACCTCATCTGGCATCCAAAGTCTATGGCTCAGATTAGGCATTCAAGCCTGTGAAGTGTATAAGTATCATAAGACGCACCATCCATGCAAGTTTGGTGAAGATAGGACAGTAGTAACTTAGATATAATCATCAAAGGGCACCAGCTCCAAATACCTTAACCTTCTCCGGCATCAGAAATTAATAACTCAGATTCAGCATTCAAACCTGTCATGTGTATAGTATCATAAGCTGCACCATCCATTCAAGTTTGGGAAGATAGGATTGGAGTAAGTAAGATATAGTCATCAATGGCAACTGCACCAAAAACTTTAACCAACTCCAAAATCCTTAACCTTATCCAGCATCCAAAACCTTTGGCTCAGATTCAGCATTCAAGCCTATCAAGTGCATGTGTATCATAAGATGCACCATCCATGCAAGTGTAGTGAAGTTAGGACCAGTAGTAAGTAAGATATAGCCAACAAAGGGCACCTGCACCAAAAACTTTAACCAGCTCCAAAAACCTTAACCTCCACCAGCATCAGAAACATTTGGCAGCAGATTTTGCATTCAAGGCGGTCAAGTGCATAAGTATCATAAGACGCACATTCCATGCAAGTAAAGTGAAGATAGGACCAGTAGTAAACTTAGGTATGGCTATCAAAGGGCACCTGCTCCAAAACTTTAACCTACTCCAAAAACATTAACCTTCTTCAAGCATCGGAAATTCATGGCCTAGATTTAGCATCCAAGTCTCTTAGTCCATAAGTAGGTTTAGATGCACAATCCATGCAAGTTGGTGAAGGTAAGGCAAGTAATAATTTAGATACAGGACCTTTTTCAAAAACTTTAAACAGGTCCAGACGCTGAAGCTGACACTCAGGGTATAGCATACTCCCCCAACTTCTTGGTGAGCTAAAAATAGCACATGTATTCTTAATATTGACAGACGTGAGGGACTGCAGCACTTATCAGATTCAGAGTTTGTGAGGGTGTGTCAGATAGTGGGGACCTCCCAACAGGTGGCCATCAGGAGGGAGACAAGGGACATCAAGGAGATGGTGGAGAGACGAGCAACACCTAATAATGGGACCATTGAGATGGAGGGTGGAAGCAATAGAGAAGGGTTCAGACTGGAAGGATCAGATGTGGACTACATGTACTGGCTAAACAACCACCGAGTGATCATGGACAAGACTCAGTCTGAGTATTACAACACAGCCAATACAACCTTGATTCTTTGCGACAGTTCTAAGAGTCCACCAGGATTCACTTTACTTCAGTTACTGACACCATTACCAGAAATATGTGTCAAATCAGCATGTGTCAGAGTGAATGACAAAGTATACATATCTAGTTCTATGTACAGAGAAATAACTTGTTCAACAGTAGTTCCTAATTCTACTTTACATGGACCCTGTGGTAGTGGTGTTATTGCAGGAGGAGTAGAATATGACACTGCCCACTGTTTTGTTTGTGACTTTTGGCCTCCGTCTGCCTCCTCATGGATAGACAGATCTCACTCATGGCCTGATCCTGATGTTGTTGATGATATTGTTAGAAATGGATGTCACTTTGTAGCAATAGGACACCCAATAGGACCCAATGTTAATAAAGAATGGAGGATTTCCTTTTCTCAGGCAGAATATAAATGTGTGTATGCAATGAACCACAGTCAGCTTTTGACATACGGGTTGCTAAAGCTATTTTTAAAAGAAGTTATAAATCAACAATTAGAAGAAACCAATAAGCTATTGTGTTCTTATCACATGAAGACAACAGTTTTCTGGGCGATTCAACAAAACACACTATCTCAATGGTGTCCACAAAATCTCCTGGACGGTTTCTGGGTCTGCTTTAAACTCCTCCTTAAATGGGTTTATGAGGGGATCTGTCCTAACTTTTTCATCCCACAAAACAACCTGTTTCTTACAAAGGTCCATGGCTCAGCACAAAACAGATTGTTCCTACAGTTACATGAATTGTACAAGAAAGGTCTAGTCTGTCTGTTAAAGAGTTCCTCTGTCAGGTCCCACATGTTTGATGTCCTATACAATCCTAGATCTTCTGTTTGCACAGATGAGAGTTTCATGAAATCTGAAGTTGACTATGATGTAGAACTTTTCTTTGAGATAAATCGTAATGCTTATACACAAAATGCAGTTAATCTCCACAGATGTGTAAAATACCTATATATAGTAGAAGAGTTGGTACAATCATCACTGACACATTATCAAGTTGTTATGCTACAGAAACTTACAGCCTTCATCTTTCAGAACACTGTTTTTGTATTACACAACATTAACAGAGGTGTCAACAAACAGATTTATATTGCAGACAAAATTTCCTGTCACATGCTAAAATTAACAGCCAAGTTTGGATTTGTTTCTGACATGTTGTACATTGCCATGTATTATTACAAAACACTTAGATATAGAGAAGCTTTATCTGTTATAGAAATCACAAAGGTCAAGTTAGCACAGCCATATCTGATGTACAATACACGTGTAGACAGAGAGAGGTATACTGAGGCTGTAGGGGGACAGTCCTTGTCTACAAAAATGAGACAGGCTGTAGCATGGGATATCTTATTTGATAACAGAATCTGTTATATCAGTGAACTAATATTAGAACAACATTCTGCTCTACAGAAACAATGGCCTGTATTACGTATCCCAGTATTTGTAATGTTGCACTTCTTAGAGTTCTTGTGTTACAGACACATTGATACCACATTATCACAAGCAGCTCTAGATGAGCTACAGGTCCTAGTCCACCATGATCAGGGACTGTACGTACGTCATATATTCAGAGACATCTCCTGGGAGATCCTGGGGATCTGTCAACAGATCACAGGGAACCTCCAGGCTGCTCTATACTCATACCAACAGTCACTCACACAGTATCCATGGAACAAAATACAAACTGCTACACAGAGGAGAATACAAGATGTGATTCAGTCAACCCCATACCAGTGAATATTTAAATGCAGTTATACACATCGCCAATATAAATGGTAATAAAAAGTAACTTTAAAAAATCTAAATATTTTGAAAACAAATTTCTATAACATGTAACACTTAATTAATACAATCAAAGTACTGAAAGTATTGGAAAGTGGTTATCAAGCTTGTTTTGAAGTTCCATTAATATTTCATTTTGGAGCACTTTGGAGTTCAAATACAAGTTCCAGTACAAGTAGCTCAAAACAACACACTCTTAACATGCAGGTTTCAGCACAATTAGTCCAACTGTACTCTTTCAGGTCTTAAACTATTCCCCTATCATTTTTGACAAGCATTTTTAGATGGTAATGATATGTTAGAAAAATAAACATTTACATGCACATATAGCTAATAAGATAAGTTCAAAAATGTATTGTCCAGCAATAATTTAATTTGCAGGGAGATTAAGTTTAAAAGATATCTGATCAAAAGACCTGTGTCGGTGGAATGAACATGTTTGTCTCATAAGAGCGCCTTGATTGTTTAAATACAAACTAATATGCATGTTTATTTCACTGAACAAAAAAAATTGTAAGTAAAAGTTTTAAGTACTCATAGCAGCTGGTACATTTTAAATCTATAATATAGTTAAGTTTAGAAATATTTGATTTTAAACTTTTCATGCAACACAAACTCAGGAAAAAAAAATTTAGTGTAAGACAAGTCAATACCCTTACTTTTTTGGAATACAAATGTGTTTAATCTTTTATCTCTATAAAATGATTTAGAATAATAACAAATTAAACATTAATTTTTCTAATGTGTACTAACTGATAGGACGTGCATACATGACTATAAAAATAAGTGTCTGAATTCAAGTTGAGTTGAGTTTGGAAGTCTACATTTAAAATTAATCAGATTATCTTTCAAGTCTGTTTTCCATAAAAAGATAGCAGAAATCCAACTAACCCACTTGTTATGCCTAAAAAAATAAGTCACATATAAAATAACCATAATTTATGCTTATATTATAAAAATGTAGGAGGGCAACAGTAGTGTCTACAACTGGCAATCACACATTTGTTTAGTTAAGAAATTATAATATTTAGGATTTTACCATGAAATGTAGTAGGTATCATCGGGTATGCTTATTTTCATCACAAAATAACCGATATTTTCATAATGAACTTAATTTTAATAAATAGAAAACGAAAGGACGATTTTATTCTATTATGCATTATACTAATAAATGTAACATTATTCCTTTTTCATAATGTTTTTTTCTTTCAAAGTACTAATCCAGTAAATGAGTTAATTGTTGTCATTAATTAAGTCTTTTCATTGCTGAACACTGAATCCAAACTGAGTAAAATGATTGTTTTATTAAAAAGTACAATTGCTATATTAGTTTAAAATAGAGATAATTTGTCATTCTTTTTTAAAAAATGGTACTTGCCCTAACTATTTTCATGTTATTTATACTTAATATGTTTAATTTATATAAATCGTTTATATTTCCATGTATATCAATAAATTTGCATACATCTTCATGTGTTGATCACTGAATGTCAACAGGTATCTTACTAGTACTGAAAATGTGAGCCCCCAATGGACGCAACATTGCTCGACCCACAGTGGAAAGTCATAAAATGTTGATATCATCATAGTACTCTGTACGGGTATAAAAACTGCAAACAATTTAAGATGGCTGGATGGTCATGCCCATTTTAAGACTTTATTAATGTCCTTTAGAAGGAGAGATTCAACAATCGTTTCCCTTCGACTTCGTGATTTTAACTCGTGCATTGGCAATCAGTATCCCTTTTCCTCGCTGTCGTATTCTCTGTTAGATGAATTCTTAATATATTTTTCACTATTAACATTGTTGACTACCGGGTATTTTTCCGTGTCTTGTTTACAACAATTATGGGAGTAAATAGGTGAATGTCATGTATCATGCTAAGGAAAAATAAATAGTACAAAAGTTCAATAAAACCTGTCAATTCACACACCCGGTCAATCGGACACATAAAATTTTTTCACTATATGTACACTGTACAAGAATATAATTCAATCAAATACCAGCTCATACATGTTCATATATCGCTGAGTTAGTTTATAAGCCAAAAAAAAAGTTCGCCAAAATTTAAAACGTCTGCTAAATTACATGTATACAGTAAAGAGCAGACACTTGTCCAACAAAATAATAAGTATTGCCACACAAAGCTATTGACTTATTGTGTAGATCCAATTGTGTATATCTTAGGAAATATGTTACATGTGTTGTTTAACGAAATTACAAAAACTAATAGTCATATTTGGACTATACACACGATATTCCCGGCAAGAGAAGCATTGACAGGTTAGGTGTGACCTGTGTATACGAACAAGTGAAGGAGCAGATATAATCAATATTTGAATGAATAAAAATCTGGGTCGAATAATTATATTACAGTTGATTACAAAATTTCAAAACTGAATTTCACTTTTTATCTTATCTTTTTGCGTGTATTTTTTAATTGTCTTTTCACCAGCTTGTTAAAATTATCGACAGATCACTAAATTAAAAAAAAAAATTATAGGATTATAGTAAGACAGTCCTTTTAAGCGATTATAAAAAGTACATTTATTTAAAATTAAATACAAGTGATACCAAACTAATCAAAATTAAAAATCCCCTCTGCTCCCCAGTTTTCAATGAGTATACGTTTCATGTGACGTATCAAAAATGTGGGAACGGATGAAAGTTCTAATTTCCATTAAATTGAAATACCGGTAATACATCATATAAATAAACAAAAGAATCTTGTCATAATTATCCCCTTGCTAAAGTCAATCGGGCAAAAATTAAAAAAAATTATATAAAAACAAGAGGCCCAGGGGCCACATCGCTCACCTGAGCAACAATAGCCTCGACTCTGATCAAATTAGCATTACAGTATCAAAATCAAAATATCTTGACAACTAAGTACAGAAGATCTTGCTCAAAAAATTTGAAAAATCTGCCGATTTTTATCCACATATTTTTATGGTAAATACCAAGCCCCTTTTGTTGTTGTACCTGTAAGAAGATTTTTCTCT
>WFKH01007768.1:61461123-61483326 GCA_016163765.1 Magallana hongkongensis
CAAAATGGTACATGTATAACAAAATCTTGTCATATATATATATATATGTATATCAAACTTGGGTACAGATAAAAAAAAATATTCAATCACATATTATACAAACATGTATCTATTCATATTAAGAAATAAAGAAGACCATACATAACTTTACAAAATGCTGTAAGTAAATGCTGGTGGTAAGTAAATGCATTACTTAATGTATAATTTAGATTATTCCGAACTGCTTAAAACCTTTAAAGCTGCTTGATCCAATTTTTTGGCTATTACAGCATCAAATAATTTTCCATACCACCTAATTATCTATAAAACACTATAAAATTTCACCTATTAACACCTGCAGAATCAGTCTCCTTTTAAAGATAGAAATATTTGAAGTGAATAAAAATACTTTCTTTATTGGAACATAAAAATTCAAATCAAAGAGCGTGTTTAGAAAAGGAAACAGTTTGGTTTAGTCTCCAGATTGATTGTCTTTATTCAACTCGCATATTATGCATCGATTCATCATTGTAAACACAACAAATTTCACACAGTCACTCATTATTAAAATATACAAAGGTTACTTCTTGATTTGCAAAAATGTTTTTGAAATCTTTCCTTTATTTATAGCAAATGTCAAAATGGTAATACAATTAAACCTGCCTCTACGTCGGGGCAGATCTTAAGTAGGGACGAAATAACACAGTACCCTTTCATGTTAAGTTTGTTTTGCAAACAAATTTTGCTTATCATTTCCCAAAATATGAAATATGGCTTAAATAACCAGGAACATTACTTTAATGCATATTTTTTACACATACTAAACAAAAACATCGTTATAAAGGAGAAATAAGATACAGCAAATCTAAAAATAAATATCCTTGGATTTCAGAACATTCACATATTGGGTTTTTCTGCTACCTTGATTTTGCTTTTAATTTCTCGGAGAACGTCAGCTGTTCCGTCGTCAGTGTTTGAGACGGTAACATAGTCGAGGTGAAGCTTCACTGAACATGACTCGGTGAGCACCCTCTGTATCTCTGCCTGGCCATCCATGTCCACGATAATAATTGCCTCTACAAAAGATTTCTCTAGATTTTACCTTTCCAATAGATTTCTCCATTTTATTATTGCCTATAAAACAGATTTCTTTATGATTTTACCTTTATAATAGATTTCTCAGTATGATTATTGAATCTACAAAAAGATCATTTAATTGATACACACCTTCAAACCCTGCCTTCTCCAGCATATTTATTGGGTACCAGACCATTGGACGATTTCCAATCAGCAGAGCTGCTTTCGGACATTTTGATGTCAGTTCTGCCAAGCGACTGCCTGGGCCAGCAGCCATAATAATGGGCTGAAACTCCATGTCTGACAACAAAAAGAAATGGCCAACAATAAAGAGCAAAGGGCAGAGGACTTCCTTAAAGTCTGCTTTATTTTGTTTATCTCTACCGGAAAAAAAAATCATATACGCTACAATTGAGCATATGTGTTGTTTTGTCACTTAAAAAGAAGACCATTGCATCAATCTATAGTCAGCTTCTATAAAAAAAAAAATATCTGCCATACTAGAGACATAATTAACGTTCTTTATGTCTCTGGCCATATGCCTGTACAATGATGGCACGCCGCTAGCTTTTTAAACCAAAGTCACAATAGATTAAAGTTAGCATACACCTACCTACAGTATAAACAGATCGATTACGGCATATAAATTGGTATAATGTTAAACATGGAGTTTGCAGCTTTTAAAATAGTACAGATTCACGTTTTCAGACAAATTGTGATGAAATTTGGTGTGATCGGTAGCGAGTAGGTCGTTCTGCTGTTGATTCGTTCCTCGTCGCTCTGCCTTCGTTACATACATGTATATATATCTAGAATGGAGTACTAGACCAACACTTTATTAATAGGCCTATGGATCGTTAAACTGTTTCGGAGGCTATATATATAATTCCCCGTTGTTCAAAGAGGGATACATGCTCTTTATCATTTAGTACAATAGGCCTATTATTAATACATAAATATATTTATATGATTGAAAAATCTGATAGGTTGTAAGTTAGACACTACTTGAGCACAGAGTTTAATTTGCTCTTGATAAATGACTGATATTAATATCTAATAAAACATGTTCAGTAACTATCTCAGTAATGTCAATAAGACGTTTTATGATTTGAAATAAAATAATATTTCTGAAAATAACAAAACCATATTCATATTTTTTTTCATTGAGCAGTACTACTATTTTTAATTATAAACATTTGGAAAATCTTTTTTATTATTATTTATTTTTTTGCCTTGTAGATAATCAGTACGACTAAAGATATTCCTTTTATTTTCAAATTATTTTCTTTTTATTGTATTAAATGAGCGCATTAATTCAGTTACTGCAGTTTTCAAAAGACCAAACAACCAAAAAAAAAAAAATTAATAAAAAAAATAAAAAATAAATAAATAAATAAATAAAATAAAGATGATAAGTACTGAAAAATAATAAAAATTCATAAATAAATAAATAAATAAAATAAAGATGATAAGTACTGAAAAATAATAAAAATTCCACTTACGTGTACACGCATATACACCTACATATAAGATACTTTCAACCATTTGAAGCTTAGGCAAAGACACAATGTTACACTATAAATGTTCGCATATATTATATGTTGTTCTCCTAAAGTCCTAAAGAGGATTCATTATAAATTAAATTAAACATATGATAATATGATAATATGCATCTTCAGGGTCAGTTTCAGCACCCTATCTGTTTGTATGTACCCAAAGACTCGAAATTTTACAATATTCCAGTCTTTATCAGCTGAGTATATGATGCATTACAAATTGCTTTAATTTTCCAATTAACTTTTAAACAATCTCTCTCTCTCTCTCTCTCTCTCTCTCTCTCTCTCTCTCTGTGCACTTGTAATCATTATTGAGATAACACAACTTTCACCATCTCAAATCAGCGGGTAAAAAACCCAGGTAGAAGTCGTGTTTTAATAATTCGCCACCGATTGCAGATGACAGAGGTAGAGTCATGAATTAATATCGGGTGACAAGGCTTCGTAAATTGGAATTCTCCCGTCGACTGAGTCTCGGCATTGTGGCTCGATAGCCTTGTCTCAGCTAAGCAAGCCATTCCCAGGCTGCGTTCATCCTCTACCTGACGCCAAAATCAATGGCGACTTAGTGGAAGCTAACAGCTC
This sequence comes from Magallana hongkongensis, assembly GCA_016163765.1. NCBI lineage: Eukaryota > Metazoa > Mollusca > Bivalvia > Ostreida > Ostreidae > Magallana > Magallana hongkongensis. Next base: position 61,464,321 of record WFKH01007768.1, read on the forward strand.
TAGAACTGGAGAGTTACCTGAGACGGGGGAATTGAACCCAAGCATCTCCCGGTTATACCCAAGCCTTATTCATTATTGGTCTTTAATGAGTTTGGTGTCTTATTTGTAGTTCATTATTTTCATTTATATTTAATACAAAAAAAAAGGCAAGAAAAAAAAAGAAAAGAAAAACCCTTCACGCTTTTCTTAAAAAACATGGAGACGGTAGATTGGTATGAAACACTCAGGAAAGTTTTTAATATACCCGATAAAGTTTCTTGATTTTTGATTTTTTTAAATTAAGTTTTATTAAGTTTTATTAACCATGATTGAGATTTAAAGAGAAAACACATTTTTTTTTCTTAATATTGAACAAACTAATCCTTTGGGTTCATGGACAACTTTACTCACCTGATCCTCAATGTGGAGAGAGAGAGAGAGAGAGAGAGAGAGAGAGAGAGAGAGAGAGAGAGCTTACCACGTTACAAAAACTAACGGTATTCTATGGTGATGTGTATTGAGAAAAATGAAATTATCAAAAATGCTTTCTATTAAGCTTTTCCATAAACGCAACAGCGTTTAAAAACAATACAATTCAGTTCAAAACTATATTAGAAGAAATATGACCATTATCGTCTTAATATGTTTAAAACACCCCTTTTAGGAATTCTGAAAGAAATACAACTACGATTCATTTTTGTCCCTAAAACTGGATAACGATTATTTAGACGAGGTCTAAATGAAGTATCACTGGTGTCCTTTTTGATATAATTTATTTTAACAGATAAAATATACAGCATGACTATTTTATTATATGAGAAAGGCCACTGGCAAAGAAAACCCCAAAATAAATTGATGATAATTACAATATAATTATTTCTTTAGATAACATATAAAAATATCTAGCCGTCTTGATGCACGTGATCGCGGTTTTTTTTGTGTTTTGTTTTTGGTTTTTTTTTGCGCGCGCGAGACGTCGTGTTTTATTTTTTTTTCAACATGGCGTTTGGTTACAGGCGTAGGACTATTTTCTTTTTTATTTTGTCCACATCGGAAGATCAATACCTATAACTACATCCTTAACTATCTCATTAAATGTACAATTACCCGTAGAAGAATTTCTGAAGGAGAAGTGAAATCTGAGGAGTATACGTTGTACAGGGACCCTTACTAATCAGGGTATGTCATCACATGCGCACACGTGGGTCAGGTGACGGATGCCATAGGGTTCCAAAATTTTGTAATTGGTAGCACATTTTATGAGCTGAAGTAAACCAGCACAGTTTTAGTCTTAGTCGTAATCTTCTTTACTTCAAGATATGCGACACTCGACAAGAAATTCTAGAAAAACTCGGCATAGCCTTCAGTAATCGGGGGTATTAAGTCACGGTGTAATTTGTCCTCATGGTATAGGTAATATCGAAGGATGTGGAAAGTCGGGTATCGTATTTCAATTCATGATGATTGTTATTGGGAACAATACATCAGAAAGCTAGCGTTCTGTTTCATTCATTTCCAATAAGCTGTTTGAAAGTGAGAGAGCGCAGACTCCACACCAGGCCACACCCTGCTCACCGACACAGCAGACGACACTTAGGGCCGCCGTGATCGACAGCAAACCGCCATCACTCTTCATCAGCACGAGGCACCACGCGCTAGGCCCAGACTGCGTGTGGGTCCCCGCCACCATCAGTCGACCACAGTCCAGCCACCCAGAGCCGAGCTACTGGCGAGTATTCTTGGGTAAATATACACTCTAAAGCTGTTATTGCTTGAGAATACACGTAAATATTTCGGCAAGACCAGCGTTGACAGTCCCTGTACACCAATATACATGCGGAACCCAGAGACTGGAGAGGGGGATCCGTCTTTTCTGACGTCATCAGATCTCAGTGAGTACGAAGTAGTTGTGTGTGTGTTGTGTGGGGTTAAACTCTCCACAAATCAAAAGTTGATTAAAGAATAATGTACTACAATACAAACGGACCAAGGAACCATTGTTAAACACAATACAGAATTGTTTGGTTTGAAATGGCAAAAACCGAGCATCTTAAATTACAATATTGTTTTCTGTTCACTTGATTTCATTAACCGTAGACTTCTCAGATATACACGATTCAGTGTTTTTTATCTAGGATCGTAAGATACATAATTTTTAATAGTTTCTGTATAATGATATCAATTTATACCTCACTCTTTTCAAAACATCCCCACTTAGAGGTAAAAACGATATCATTGAAAACAAATTCTTTCTTATTCTCTTCTTCTTAGTATAGAATATATTATTTTTTTAAAAAACTTAATTGGAAAAAGGACACCCTAGCCTTAAGAAAAAGAGTTTCAAGACGTAAAACACGAAAAGAATTGAAATTTTGTTCCGTCAGCCATTGTTAAACTGTGTGTAGATGTACAATCAAGGCGTGTATCTCGACCTATTGACAAGATACAATTATATTTTTAATCGATGGAAGCGGTTTGGTTTTCACTGGGCTTACTTTGTCTTTTATATCTATGTAAGGCAGAGTGTGACACACCTATACTCCACATAGGATTCCGTCTGGAACTTTTATTGTAGGTTACGTACATTCCAGGTTTATTTATCGCGGCAAAATGTGAATACCGGTGTATATTGGAAACCAATTTTAACGCTTATAAACACATGAATGACATAGGACCTCGTTCCTTTTGTATTTTTTTTTTTTTTTTGGTATTACAATAAATTAGTTTCATATTAGGAGCAGGTTCCACAATTGTTGTTCCAAGTTGAACTGATGGTTAGACAGGGCTTTAAATTGATAATGTTGTTTTTGAACCTTGTCGTTAAATTTCAATGATATGAAAGGTTTAAGGAGGCTGGGTGGTTTACAAATTACTTATCATATCTACTTAAAAATTTAAGATATTAATTTTTTTTAGCCATAAACTGCCATTTAGTAAAGAAAATTCTAAATATCTTAGCTTTAAAATTTGAATATTTTCCTAATCTTGAAATAGAGCTCTTCTTTTTATGGATATTAATAGTGTCTTAAAACGGTCACAACGATATCCAACCCTTGCAAGTGAAACTTAAAAAAAAAAAGATATTTTACCCCATATCAAACATATTAAACAGGTGTTGTTTTGTTGTATTTGCATCATCACCATCACATCATCGTCATCATCATCATCGTCGTCGTCTCGGGGATGTAATGTTTACCACTATAGATCTAAACATGTGAACAATGACTATCATCAAGCCTGACTTCAAGTCGATCGCTGATCGCTGCAATTGACGATACGTCCACAACGTTGCTCATACTCTATTTTCTCGTATCTCTTGTTTTAAAATAGGCCCCTATTGTTACGTGTCCGTAACCTTGCCCCTATTGTTACGTGTTCGTAACCTTGTCCCTATTGTTACGTGTTCGTAATCTTGCCCCTATTGTTACGTGTTCGTAACCTTCATGTCAGCATTGGACTACATCTGACGGGTAAAAGAAGTATAGAAGTTTTTTAGCCTGTTTTATTTACCTCACTGCGTAATATACTAACCTCTCTCCTTCTGTGTCTTACCGATATATCGATATTTTATCCTTTCAAGAAGTCATTTTTTTGATCAAGTTAAAACAAAACATAAATTTTTAACATTACAGATTTTGGAATAAAACGATGCATGTAAATTACATGTACAGATGTAATGTCATATGCCTTGTTCCGTTATTACTTTTTACTTTTTTTTTTTTTTAAATTTCTGCACTCTGACATGTCTTTATAAGCTTATTCAAAAGATAACTTAAAATACTGAAATACAATATTATAATTTACACTCAGAGGTATGTCAGTTTATTCTATTTTTTTAAATACATAATGCTTACAATTTTCCTTTAAGTTACTCCACTACAGTGTGTATATCTTTTGGGACATGCACGTCGAAAAATCTTACAGTTCTTTAGGAATAGAAATGCTGTTTAAATATTTTGATATTATGAGAAAAAAAATTGAAATATGAAGTAAGTCAATGTAGCTATTTTTAAAATCAATCAAGGTGTGACCTTTTGAAACTATTTTGAAAAATGTTAGTTTGCAATGAAATCAATGACGAAAAAAAAAAAAAAAATTGGCGTACTTTTGACAACTTAGTGTATATTAAAAATTTAAATGGAGAAACATATTAATGTTACCTGTTGTTCGATGATTATTGTGTATACCTATGTACATAATAGATAGAAAAATAAAAATTACTTGACATGTTTATTCTTTAACTACTTGTATCATTCCTTTTTCATTTACGTATCAGTCCTTTATTCTGCAGTGTGAAATGACAATCGTTTACTTCTCTGTGTGATGTACAAATCCTTTATTGTATAAAGCATGTATATATCAGTGTGTCGTATGTATCCTGTATTTCTCTGTGTGATATACCAATTCTTTTGATATTCCACAACGTGATTTATAAGTTCTTTATTTCGCTACGGTTGTATCAATCCATTTTTCAGTGTGATTCATAAATTATTTATTTGTCGATGCGATATACCAATCCTTTTGTTCTCCATGTGGTGTATCAATACCGTATTTCTTAATGATATGCATCAATCATATTTTTGTGTGTGATGTATGAATTCTATATTTCTTTATATGATATACCATTCCTCTATTGCTCTAGAATGTATGATATCAACGATATTAATATTATATTATATATTTTTCTGTATGCTGCTTCCTGATTACTGATGTATTAATCGTTCACTACAACATATCAATCCCTTCATTTTTGAGTATTTTATCAATGCTTTATTTTCTGTGCTTGGTACATTGATACTATGTATTTATGTGCAATTCAATTCTTTGCATCTCTCTTTTTTTTTGTCTATCCCTATTCTTTCTGTATCATTCATATATTTTGCTGTAAATTTGCACAGGCGATTTTGGATAACTCTTTTTTGTCATCATTTTGTTTATAAAACATGCGCCGTTTTCTCCCCGTACATGTTATGAAAAATGTTATGCACTGGTCACGTGGTACATGACTTTACATTTTCCTATTTATTGAGCTAGCAAGGAAAATAACTGGCAACGACAACTTATTTATTATCATGTATTCATTATCCGATATAGCACATATTCTTTGGGAGGAAATGGTATTCTTAAATATTAATGTACGAGAATGTGACATTGGGTTCCTAAATGCCTACATTCTCTTACATGATTAAAATATTGCATAATAAATACAAACTTGCTGAGTACAAATTCATTGATTTATCTTCATGGGCACAGACCAATTCTCATATAATGCCAATTTCCGGGGGGGGGGGGGTTAGAATTTGTCCTTAGACATAATAAGAAGCAAAGCTGCCAAGAGAAACCATTATCAGACAAATAAACACTATACGGCGTCTCTCACTTTTTAAAATTCCTGATTTTCAATAGGAAATAATTTTGACTATGTCGGAATACTGTAAATTTACAGAAATTACTTAAAAGAACTTATCAACAGTGGCCACAACTCCGATCAAATCACCTTTATCTAGTCAAAACAAAATATCTGGACAATTAACTAGGATATCTCATGTTTGAAAAATATTTTCTTTTCATTTTTGCTCGAAAAGCATAATGACTCCTTTTTTTTTTTTTTTTACAGTTGATTGGAAAAATTGGAAAAATAAATTGTTGAACTGAATATGTTCCAATTTTTTCAATATTGAAATGAACCGCTATTAATTTCTGACATAGAACCCACGCCGGCTGCTTTGTCAATTTGACCAATCTGATAGAAAAGACAAGAAAATAATTAGATACTTCTGTTAAATTGGATGGGCAGACTGCAGCAGCGAATCGATCGAGTGTTCGGGTAGAGTATACTTTCTCTTCTGGGTTTTTACCTTGTCATTTCAAATGAAAGTCTCTCTAAGAAAATAACATATTAACAATTAACCAAAAACTCATTGCAAAGATTTGGAAAAATAAGATGATTGGGCTGATTTTGCTGTTAAACCAGATCACAGCTACTATATACATGTGCATGCGACTGTGTGGCTTTGCTGCCATTTATACAACAACCCTATCTGTTTTGTAAAACAATACGTTGTGCAAAGGTATGTGTTTTATAAAACAAAATGTCGAACAAAACTGTTACAAAACAGCAAATCATACAGAGTATGTTTTGTAAAACGGTAAACCATTCTAACCTTCACTTTATCTAATAATAACGCGCTTGTGATTGATGTTTATGAATGCTGTATATATATGAACGTATTAGTTTCTGCATACCTATGATTAAATATATTGCGGTATATGCGTATAGCTTTGATTTGAATCTTTCTTGGTTTGAATGCGCATGCATTACTAAATGCTAATACACGTAATAAAATGCTGTTTAATATACATGTAATGCGGTGTGTGAATGTATTTCTTTTTGAATTCATCTAATTCCTTAAATGCATTACTTTCTGAATACCTTTGATTATATCAATATTACTGTGTATGCAATCATTACTTTCTGTATTCCTCTGATTCTATATTTTACACTACTTTCTGTATACTCCTGATTCCTTATATATTACACTTCTTTCTTTATACCCCTGATTCCTTATATTTTACACTACTTTCTGTATACTCCTGATTCCTTATATATTACACGTGTTTCTTTATACCCCTGATTCCCTACATTACATTGCTTTCTGTATATCTTTGATTCTATATATTATTTATTTCTGTATATCCCTGATTTTATATATATTATACTACATAATTTCTGTATACCACTGGATTCTTGCACTTCCTTCTTTATACCTGTAATTATATGTATTGCTTCTTGTATTGCTTTCGGTAAACATCTGATCATATTTATTCTTGTATATAATCTGATCATATATATTGTTGCACTTTCGGTATACCTCTGATTCTTTACATTGGCTGTGGTGATTGACAGATGCAGGCAGTGTCCAGCCTGCTATCGATCTGTACACCTGGCCGCGGAGTGGCGACAAAAGGTCGGAATCGGATTAAATTGACACCACCCTGGGTGTGGGGTCGGCTTGGTGATGCTGGAGAGCTGTGAAGGAGTACGGTTACAAATTAGTCCTCGCCTCGTATGAGGACAAAGCAGCAACACGTGACGGACTCGAGATGACCATGAGATGGCCACCCGGCCAGTGCGACCGTTTGGTGTTACCGCCTTTAATAACGGAGCCATCCCTGACTGTCCCTCAGAGAACTATTCTGTTGGCCGCTAACACCACAACTCCACGTGTCTGCATATTATTATTCATATTTACATAAGATTTGACCAGTTGTTGTCATACCTGAGGCCTGATTGTTGTACATTTACATACAACCTATGCGCACACAATGTTCAGTCTTCGAGCATTCTAGGATGTTTATACCATTCAAAAGTCGTGCTAAAAATAAATACTAGTATACTGATTTATACTTTATGGGGTTTTTTTTTTTTGCAAAATGGCGAATTTAAAAATAATTTTGAGTGAAGAAGGAGAGGTAATGCTCTGAAATGACACGTATTATTTTATTTTTAATTTTCATTTATCTAATTGATAATAATATCATTCTTCCTTTCTTTCTTTCTTTCTTTCTTATTTATTTATTTATTTATTTATTTATTTATTTATTTACATATCAGTTCATTTCCATGACAATATTATTTTAACAACCATAAAATAAAACTAAAAAACCCCACCAATATAGTAATGTTTAAATATAGCACATGCATACATATGATTTATTGAATAACTTAATACGAACATTGCCTTTTCGCATATTTTCCCCCATGCAGAAAAAACCCACTCATTTCTCAAGAGTGTGCTTGGTCTGTATGTAAGTAACACAAGGTCAACCAGACTCACTGTTTATTACAGTTTCATTTACGAGAATAGAGAAAGTAATTAACCATTCAGATACATGCTTTGACAATAATCATATATACCTAATTGCGTGTTACAAATTAAGAAATAAATATACCGGTATGCATGAATCAATTAAACATTGTTTTCTCTTCTTCAATATTGATATATAAATACATATACACGTAAGAGGGAAATTTTCCAGGGCTATTCCTTAACCCAGTTCTCCCGACCATGGCCTGAAAGATATAGGCCAGTCAGTCTCTCTGGTGCCACGAGGGGTCTGTCGGGGCCAATTTTATTACGAATGTTCAGTTAACGAAGTGGCATATCTTGGCGTAAGGAATTTACTCGTTAGAGGATTCTGATCAGGTGACCACTCCGAGAATGCCGGGAAGAGGCACCTGTCATAGTGTCCGACAGGAGATGATGTGGATGATGTCAGAATGCTGTGTGAACAGGGTAACGACAGGGCAGGGAGTCTGTCACCACCAGGTGTATAGCCCATCCCCCCTCAACCGACCTCGGACAAAATCAGAGGCTAAATCACACAATATGTAACAATTTAAAAGAAATAACATGTATGATATCTGAGCAAATTTCCGTTTCGCACACATTTTTCATCGAATTTTCAAATATATGCAAAAACGGGAACAAACCAACTCTGTCCGTGGTTTCATTCCCATCGCCCGCTTAGCTAACACACGTGTACCGTGATTCAGAAACGAATTATTGAATTTTAATCATCTCGAAGCCCTTCGGATATTATGTCGGAATTTTCGTATTAAAGCCTGCGATACATAGCATAGATCTTTAGCAAAAGCTAATTTCCGGCACAGAGTTGCACAATTCTAGACCTGTGTCAAATTTCCAATTATACAAGTGACATAATTCTGAGCCCTGAACACATGCTTTTAATTGCTATCGATGACGGGTACCGAGACAAAGGAAGTCGATATTCTGTAACACCGACCGCTCACCGCCATAATTAAACCTTTTACATGTTATATGTTATTATTGTGTAATTTATTATACATAATACTTATTTTTGTACGTTTAATGCTTTTTGGTGCTCCTATTACATGTGTTTTTATTAAGTCAATTAAATAGATGTTAATTATATGTAGAGCACAGAAATGTTCATACGCACACCAGCATGCATGTTCCACTCATATTACAAAGAATTATTAAAGTTACTGTATATTTTATAGCAATTTTACACTTTACCATGATATGATGAAAAAAGAGTAACAATATAACCACATTGCAGCTTTCTTTCCTATTATGTACATGTAGGAGTAATTGTATAAATTACCTTTCTAATATCATATTCTTATATCATATTTAAAGTGGCCATGTTGGTTTTCATTGCGCATACCTTTGTTCTTTTAACTTACCACGTACTTTCTCCTTAAGGTTTTTCTTTTTGTGATTTTATTCATGAAATCAAGCACAATAAAACCGTTAATTTTTTTTTCAAGAAAATTAAAACGTTGTTTGTTCGGTATATGAAGGTCGCCGTTGTGCATAAATTATGATAGAATAAAGTTTTATAGGAATTTATTATATAATATTATATAATATGTTATATACTCTATAATAGTAGTCATACTAAAAGAAAAAAGTAAAAATTGTACACCATGGAAATTTTACACACAGAAATATGCTACCATCGAGTTATGCTTAAATAGGATAAAGAGGTTTTCTATTGTAATTTGTAGGCAAAAATTTTTTTATTAAAATATATTCCCCCCCCCCCACCCCCCACACAAGTCGACCCTCTTAATGTTCTTCTTTAAATCAATCATGCGTTGAATCATTTTCTGTCGTAAAATATTTGCACATTCTCCATTAGTGGCCTCCCCCACTTCTCATTTTTCAACCTCTTAGAGGAAATTTAATGTGACAAATGAGGGTTTTCCTATGTCCTCCTGATTTATCATTGCCAAGGACAGATAAAAGACGGTGCTGCCTCAGGCATCACAGATTTTAACCATCTATGAGATTATCAAGAAATGAGACTAAGGTCATGTTTTTTTTCTCTCCAAACAATGATACATGAGTTCAACTTAGCGAGTCCAGCACTAGAAGTAATGCTAGGTGGTAAGACCAGGAAAATAACGTCAAGGTGACTCTATCCCCCGCGCCATATTATACCGTTCGTAATTATAAAAAAATTGTTAATGACAAATGTCGTATATCCCCTTTAACATTTTCCCCCCAGCGATATGAATTACTATGATCTGATGACATTTCTTTCCACGAACTCTTCCATGTATAAGTAGTTTATAAAACAAAATAAACATAAACCACGAAAGGAAAGAAACCTATTTCGCCATAATCCATAATAAAAAAGGAGAAAACAAACCTCTTGTCACGCCTATGAAAGGTAAAAATTGTCGGTTTATATCCTTATTATGAGTCACTGAGAAACTTCATCTATCATTAGCTATGGATTTGCTAAACAGAACTCTGAATCTGCTTTAGATTTGTTCGCATCAGTGCAGACATAAACAGGAAAGCCACAACCCAACTTATTCCCCCCCCCCCCCCCCTCTATTTTGGACTCGAATGTCCACATTACCTGACAACTCATGTATACGTTTACGTATGTTAAACTCTTCATGTTTCAAAAATGGCGTATGACGCATATAATTGATAAAAACGACCAACTTCAAAGACCATCCTTCCAAATCCGAAAAACTGACAAGTCATGACTCACTTAATCCTTCAACGTAGTTCTATCTAATTTTTATCTTATAAGATATAAACCATAATTTGACAGAATACAAACTGAATAGAATATTTGATAAAAGAAAATTATATATATATATATATATATATATATATATATATATATTGCGCCATATGGGCAGCTCAATTGCAGAGTTTTAAAAATGTATTTGCAAGAATGTCTCTTTTATAGAAACCATTCGTATGCTTGCTGACCACTAATTAGACAGTGTTTGATGAGACACTGTATCTACACACTCACTATTCACATATCAGTTACAAATTAATCATTTCTTTGTTAGACAACAATCGGTTTCGTGTACAGTTGGTGACGTCATATTCTTCACGGTAACGTCTGACAGGCGGATGTCGGATCCTAATGTCCACAGTAGAATCATGCTAAACATCTTCTATCCAATCAAGCGTGACACTTGGCCATCTAGTCAGTCCCATCGCCTGCTCCGCGAGCGCTAGCATGTTTCCCTTCTATCTCCCATTGTCAGGATTATCTCTGATTCTAGTTCTACAAACCATCAAATGCCAAATCACAGATGTGGCGCTCCAAGATACAGTGCTTAAACTTCATAATGGATATAGGCAGCTTCAGATGGCTTCAGACATGAAGAAATTGGTAAGATGCTGAACAATACGATATATATTGTAGAATTTCTTTTGTGTTCCTATTCTCTAGTTTTCAACTCCTGAATTCAATAGAATTTGTTTAGCGCAAATTATATGTATTAAAGATTTATGAATCAGAAAAGGAAGAAATTATAGATTTTCATTTTTTATGACAAAAAATAATATGAATATGAAGTACATGAGGTGTCGCAAACAGTTAACATAAATCGACTTGCGGAGAGTGGATCTCCTTGTTTAACGCCAGTGTTCGTATTTTTTGCATTTATCTAACCACAACAATTATACATAGCGCGACACTGTGAATAGACAAAAACACAAAATATAATGCTGCATAAAATATTATTTTCTACACCAAAATACAATCATAATTTTATGTTGTATTAAAAAGAATAGGCTTATCGTCATATAAAATTAAGGGGAAAAATGGTATAAAAGATACTTAACACAAGCTACATGTATAATACCGCTTATATAAATAATATTAAAACAATCTAAGCCGAACAAAAGGTTACGCGATAGAATAATCACAAGCGATGCACATCCATCACATTTCTTTATCTGCTTATAAAACACGTGTTTTCGTGTAAGGGTCGCGCAAATGAACATTCGTATAAATCAGTAAAGACAAGTTGCGTGCATATATTGCGCCCTTTTGTGAGGGATTTCACACACACGAGCGATAGTTTGCTTGTTTAATATGGTAGGGGTGTAAAAGTTAGGCGAGATATAAATCATTAAATAAATTGATAAGATAAACAGTTCTTTAGATAAAACATGAAATAAATAAACAAATAAAAGATAATAAATAAATAAATAAATAAATAAATAAATAAATGAATAAATAGATAAATAAAACTGATTAATGAATAATACTTCATGTATGTCGGTAATATAAATTTTAAAATGTATACAGAGATACTAGTATACATCACTTTGTACACCTTGTACTCGATATTCTGCGCACAGATATCTTGACCCACTAATAAACATCATTTAATTATAATGTACATGTAGTTCTTTAGTGATTGTGCAACAAATCTGAGATTAAGATATCTAACGATTTACCGAACATCTTACGTATTAAACCACGTGCACAAATGTATGGATGTGTTTTACATTTTAAGTGCCGATTTTAAATGAAGAAGACAAATAATGACAATTTGACCCGCATTATCACTTGGCTATCATTGCGACTTTGTGATTGTGCTATGCGAACTGGGCTAATCAGGGACAAAGTCGTAACAGCTGATTATTCATTTCAAGCATATTTATCAAAGCCCAGTTTTTTTGGGAAATTCTTTTTTAATTAATTTATCTTAAAAAGATTCTTAGGATTGTTACGAGTTTTCTCTTCAGAAATTGTGTTATTTTATGAGGCCGGACTCTGGCGACCATTGGCCAGGCCGTCAAAGAGCCATAAATCAGTGGCGGAAGCGCAGTGGGGAATTGACAGTGTTTACTCCTCAAATGATGGCTACTTGTCACGACCAAAATACATTTACTGTTGAGAAAATTCTTCCAAAACCGTCCAAGCTGAACGGTTGGAGAGGCGGCCGAGCGTGCAATGTAACCTGAATGTGTCCTTGTTTGGTCCGGAGGTTCAAAAGATCCCGCGGATACGCCATTACATTATTACACTATTCATATACTGGATTCACTAATTACCCTAAACACTCAAAACAGTGATTGCTTTCATGTCATGGCACAATATCTGTTTTCTTGATCAGTGTGATAACTTACAGTCAGCTGTTGTCAAATAACATGTTCTAATATGGCTTTTAAGTATCAAACCCCCAAATGAACACACTTCGCATTAAATCTTGATAAAAAATCTGAACAACATTTGAAGAAAGAAACTGTACATTGGATGCAAATGGCTATTTTTTGTCACATACATGTCCTTGAATAATAATTATCAAAGTTGCTCAATTATTTAAATGAGAAATAAATAACTAAATCTAAAAAGACACTAAACATATAAATATAACATGGGTGAATATATAAAAACGCACAACTTATTTTTAATTTAATTTTCAGTTTACTACTAACACGAGTCTTCAAATTTCATATGCAAGAAATCATATGAACTGTGCATGATTTTAGAATATTCTGACGATGAAATGTGACTGTATTCTTTGATGTCTTTGAAAAACTATTTAATTTAGACAGAAATATCTTATTTGCAATCTTTTACTTAAAGGGGCATGGTCACGATTTTGGTCAAAAATTATTTTTTCGATTTTAATGTTTACATTGCTTCAGTAAGGCATTTTTAAAAGGCAACCAAAATTTGAGTGTCATTCGTTGAGTTATAAGCGAGTTACAGAGCTTACAATACTTTACTATGTAAACAAAGCTTTTGTTTACATTTTGAATGTTGAAGTGGAAATTACAGTTTTAGAACTAAAATGAATGTGTTAAACGTTAGGAACTGTTTATTTATGATTAAAATGAATAAGAAGATAGACAAATCAGCTAGAAAAAGATTTTTTACCGATTTATTGAACCTATGTAAACAAAAACAGGGCACGAGCCTTGTTTACATGACAAAGAATTGTAATCCCTATATCTTGCATATAACTTTATGACTGACTCTCAAATTTCATTTGATCATTAGAAATGCATTCCTAAAGCATTGTAAATAATAAAAACAGAAAAATAGAATTTGACCAAAATCGTGACCATGCCCCTTTAAGGCGGACATAAACCTTTTGGTACACTATTGCCGTACTGTACACCATCTAACTATGCAAGCTAAATTATTCTGCTTGCCTCGGGGAATTAAATTAGGTGCTAAAAACGAAATTCAAATAAAAAATAAACCTCCAACCCCTTAGAAAAAATCATTTAAAGTTGAACTTCGTTATCTCGAACACTGATATCTCGAATACAATGGATATGTCGAAGTGATTTGTAAGTCCCAACCACTTATTTTTTAAGTATATTACACTCGATATCTCGAATACTCTGATATCTCGAAGTTTTTAAACAGTCCCATCTAGTTCGAGATAACGAAGTTTGACTGTATATTGAAAAACATCAGGGTTTTCATGAGGAAAACCTATCTTTGCTCGGCCAGGGTCTCTTGTCATGAGATTTTCTCTGTCTACCTGGGTTTTTTTTCCCCAAAGAATGAGGAATTCTTTAAGATTTCTGTTTTTGGAACGCATTGTTCATCTCTTTAGGTTAATTTAGGGAACGGCTTATTCCAATGGGAATTTGCTTTGCTAAAATCATAAAAGTACCCGGATGGTGAAAAAAAATATGCAAGCTGTTCCAAGTTTAGAATGGATTAAATATGAGAGATTCTCCCAATACGAAATTCTCCCAGTACGAAATTTTTTTTAAAAGAAGAAATCTTGGACTTTCCCCCTATTATTCATTTTGTTTGGTATGCCTTCTTCTGGCAAACTGAGCTAAACATAGATAACAGTTGATGAAAAGGTTTATCAACGGCAAAATACAAAATATAGTTTACGGACCGTAAACTGAAGTTAAAAATTCGTTAACTATAGTTTATAAACTAAATTAAACAATTGTAAAATATAAAGTATATAAATGCTAATTTGAATTAACTGTCTGTAAATAAACGTTAGCAATAAATATCGGCGATAAATAAAGATTCAGATCTGTAAACTATAATATTGTCTTCCCACATTAGTTTATTAAAAAACAATTGGTGTTATGCGTGACTCGTCATATTTTTGTCATAAACTTTATTTTACACTCGAGAAATATAAGACTACAGCTTTGAAATATAGATTTAAGGTCTTTCGATTGTCGCATGACGTCATCGGGAGCATTCCGGACTATTTTACCGTTATCGGCTTTAATATCATTGTAATGTGATTCATAATTTTGGCAATATATCTTCATTTTCAGTTGTATTTCAACACATTTTAAGTTATTTAAAGTGAAATGAATATTATAATGAACAATTTAGATAGTTGTTTTAGATGAAATCGCAGAATTTAATGAAATACTGATAAAACTGTATAAGGCAGTAATGTACATACACCATATTTCAACATTTTTTACCTGGCAAGGTAATAATTTCTTTGCATATTTCAATAGATTATATAATGAATTACAAATGTACTAATTTTGAGTGGGTTTGAACCATTATTTAAAAAGTTATAGACATTTTAAGATGCTAAACTGTATTTTTTCGAGATTGAATAATTGAATCAAAATGTACTGTAAATGTCATAATATACATATTTGCAGGTTTTAATGGCCTTAAATTGTTAATAAAAACATGAAAAAAGGATTCTGACTAATTTCCGGAAAGATTTGCTTTTATATATGAAATCCGAAAAGGATTCATGTGATCTATGATTGGGGAGCAGTCGTCGGTATAATTGCTCTGATAGTGTACCTGTGTTAACTCATACAGCATGAAAAATATATTCGCAACATATCTAGATTTTAGTTCAATTTGATTATGTACATATTGATCTTCAAATTTAAACAACAATTACATTGATTAAACCATAAAAGCATCAAGGGTGGAGAAACCTTAAAATCATTTTCACTATTTTAAACCAAACGTCGGATAAACGAATGCATGTTATTCGAATAAAACTATTGTTAACTCTGATTAATTTTCTTTAACTATAGTTAGATTTGTAAACCGTTTATCAGATAAACTATGCGTTGAATTGTTTTCAGTGTTAAATACACTTGCTAAACATAAATTTTCGAGTTAGTTAGTTTTAACTGATGTTAAATACAAATTAATGTGTCGGTTTATAACTACAGTTTACGATCCGTAACTGCTTTAACTGCTTACAGTATCGATCAAGAAAACTGTTAAATATGACGGAAAGAGAAACCATGGACAGATCGAATTGAAAGGTTGAACTGGTATATTGCCCAAAGAAAATAATTACAAACTGTCAAATTTTTAATGCTTCCGATTTCTACACTTTAGTCCAAATTTTAAAGATAATACCCACAGGAGGAGACTGATAAATGTACGTTCTTTAAAGCTGGCTCAGCAGTCTGTGTGGGAACAATCAACAATTAACTGTTTCTATCACGAACAGATTGTCTATCTCATAGTGCTGTTTATGTAGAAGAAGAGTACTTGGATACTTTAGACGTAGCTGGCACCAATATATAACATTCCACCTTCCAATTTAATAAGACCACGTTAGCTGTCAAGGAAAAAGTTAGCTACAAATTTCATTGAATAAAAAGGTTGTGTCCTAGTATCAGCTTCCGTAAAAACCGAGAGCCACACCACAAAACAGATGATTTGAAAATGGAATGTAACGTTCCGCGCACCCGAGCGATGTGTCCAATAGCCGTATCGAACTTTTGTCTGTCCTTGGAAGTTACCGTTACCGTCACGTTTTGACAATTTTTTGACGAAAATACGCATGCCTGTCAAAAATCGTACGATGACAAAAGATAAAAGGGAAAAAAAACTCAAATTGTATTTATCGACACGTCATCTATTTTCACTTGAAGAAATTATGGAAATTTATAATGGGAAAGGTTGACATCTTTTTTCATTCGAAAGTCACTCGGAACACCTAGCAAATTTCATTCAACGTTATGATAACGTTGATAATGGGTTTTTTTTGCAATTCAAAATTAGCGTAGATATTTTATTTTTAAAATGTGTTTTAACCCCCTGATAAGGGAGCATTTTAAAGCAGTAATCTTGAAAAAAAACCATGGTATTGAATGAATATTGCTTGTATTTATAAATATCGAATATATATGAAAATGTGTTGCATTAATATCTTGGGTAGGAGTAAAGTTTGACGCGGCGCCAAATCCGAATAGCAAAGGCAAAGAAAATATTTATGACAATTCACATCTTATGGAATGCGCCGTTGCTGTCTGTGAAGAATGGATCGGACTGGTCAATTTGTTTTAGTCACTTTGAAATCCAGCGCTCGAAACTCGGTCTAAATGGCGGTAAACTTATCGAACACTTACATACCCAACCACAATATTAGGTGTTTATGATACATGCAAGCTGTGTTTGATGTTACAAGACATGACCTGATACAGGAGAGATCGTAGTCCCGGAATCCATTGCAACATTTTAAATAATAGTATATCAAATGGAGCAACACAGACTCGTCCTAAATACTGTATACATTTCCTTCATCAGAAAAGAAACTATTTCAACTAAAAGGCAATTAAAGAATTAAAAAAGCAAAATAAGCAACGGAAATTTTGTAAACAATTATAAATCTGTATATATCCGGATTTTTCAGAATACTACATTTTGCAATCTTATTATGATACGTCATTTAAATATATTCACTTGACTGTTGGTTTTTATGGGCTATGTTACATGTAGTTGCCTACATTTTCCATTTAAGAACTACAATGCAGGGTTTTCTCCCCATTATATTTGGGAAACCATAGCGTTTTATGGTATACTGGTACTTGCTCGCATTTTTTTCCTTCAGGATTTTGCTCGGAACAACAATACTGTAGGGTTTTCTTCTTATTATAATGGTTTATACATTATGGCGTAATGTCATTGACATGACGTTAAGGGGTGATCGTCTGCTAATGCCTATAAAAATATTCCTGACAAAAGATCTGGTAAAATCTCATAAAACATTGTCAGTAATATATATCTGTTTATTTTTTTATGTCGCCAAGTTTATCATGAAAAAGGAATTATGATCCTTAAGAACAATTTGTACCATAACAACATGTTGCATGCGCGGATCTAGAGGGGGGTCGGGGGGGTCCCGACCCCCCCTGGAAAATGAAAATTTATTAAATTTACATAGTAAAATTATCGCAAATATGCCTCGGACCCCCCCTGGCAAACAAAATTATCCTTCGGACCCCCCCTGGAAAAATTTTCTGGATCCGCGCATGTGTTGTACGACTTAACAAATTCGATCTTTATATACTGGCGCACCATCAACTAAACAGAGATCGGTCGATCACCGTCGGACAAAATCTGTGATTCTTATAGAATATATACAACAGCAGCACGCAACACACAGTATAAAACTATTGTGCGCAATGAAATCCTCTTAATTTGCGGCTTGCCTCAGCGGGTCACTTTCAAAGTTTCGTTGATGGAAACCATCGATTCTGAAAACATGATATAACTGTGCATTGATATCTTGACATGCTATTTGTAGAAATAGTTTTTTTGCTATCTTACTTATAGACTGATTTTCTTAGTCACTTTGAGGAAATTGCAGTTTGTTTCATACTTGCGATCTCATAGTGTAAAGGATCCTTATCGTGCTGACGCCTACCGCGAAATTCGACTTTCAAGGTTTCCACCAACATACTACATACTAGTATATCTTATTGTGACGACAAAATTATTTTAATTTATTTTTGTTTTTTCCCAATGTAGTTTTTCTACGGCTTTGTTTAGCAATAAACTCTGATTGAAATAAAATAATAAAAATATTTCAATTGCGTGTGTTGAAGCCGCGCTGGTTACGTTGCGTCCTCGTACAGTATATGTTGTTTACGTACGCTATTGAATGGTTTTCTCTTGTTGGCTACCTCTTGTTGTTTATCTTGGTTTTGGGCGTCATTTATTTTTGATATGGCGTTCTGTGATTTTTTTTAAATTGCTATATAAGCTTTTCGGTTGCTAGATTTTTTGTTTATGTTTGTTATATTGATATGATATTTTTGTAAGATTTACCTTTTTTGTTTGGTTTCGTTGTCGCCACTTCAATTGTCACCTGTCTATTTATGTACGCCAGAGCGCGGGGGATGACAGCTATGTATGTAGGTTTGTGGTAAATTTAGCATACTGTGCAGTTCATATTTGAATAATAACATAACATTTCTCGATATATATATAT
>WFKH01007768.1:61489917-61503560 GCA_016163765.1 Magallana hongkongensis
TAGTTAGGTACACACACACACACACACACACACACACACACACACACACACACACACACACACACACACACATATTTATATTGATAAAATATTCATATATGATATAAAATTATTACCTCCATGCGTTGTAGAAGTTGTCATAAATAGCTTAATCTAACATGATTGGGCATGACTGTGCAGCTTTTTATTTTCTTGTAGGTGTTGGTGTGAGATTATGACTTCCTTCAGTATTGTTTTTAATACAAAATTAACATTACCCGTAACATTCATGTCTTAAAATTTGTTTGTAACAACTGCTATTATGACTCTTTCTGGTATTACAAGTAAAGCACGAAGCTGAAGAACGAAGGATAGTTCGCATATCATAGGAAACAAATGTGCACTTTACATAGAATTTTTCAGTAGAGGAGCAAAGAAACATATAAGCAATCTAAACCGTTTCACGGTTTATTTATTTATAAAATAGTTCCTCTAGTACGGTTATATAGACGGCAATATGCCAATTTTAGACGAATTAAACTTCAAAGAAACATATAAGCAGTCTAAACCGTTTTACAGTGTATTTATTTATAAAATAGTTCCTCTACTACGGTAATATAATCGTCATTATGCCAATTTTAGAGGAATTGAACTTCAAAGAAACTTATAAGCAATCTAAACCGTTTCACGGTGTATTTACTTCTACGGTAATATAAACGGTAATATGCTATTTTCAGAGCTATTGAAAATTGAAAACTTATGAACTTTGATATTATCCCTTAAACCATCCAGAATTTTATAGTCTTACAACAATATATAAACAAGAAATTGAAAAGAAAATTAAGAGAATGTCCATATAACTTTTGACATGAACCCCATGAAAGTCGAGATGGTTATTGTCTAAAATTTTTGCGATCATTAAAATTTTTTAAAGTAGTAAATATTCATTGGCGTAGTAGTAATCAGACTAGTTAATTTGACTTTTAATATTAAAAAGGAGTCGTTATTTGTTTTAAAAAGAGTTATCTCTCTTAGCAGAACGACATAATACTCAGTACCTTAACTGTTCTATAAATACACACAATATGCTGATTTTAAAGAGCTGTTATTACAGCATTTTTTAAAAATTTTTATTTCATTTTATTTTAGTTTTTATTTTGTTATCATCACATCCCTTAGTGCACTGTCATTATGGGTTCCTGAATTAAAATCAGCTTCATCTCTTTGCGTGCGCATATCATGCTAATTAGCTCGGTGTCCTGTTTTACAGAGACAGCGCAGCCTAAGCAGAACCCGATAGAACTGTCAGCCTCCGATAACTTTCGTTTTGGGGGCGCCAGGGGGGTAGAGAGCCAGCAAGCCTCCTCTAGCGCCTTGCGATCTCGCCAGCGACAGACCTCGTCACTGAGCATCTTCAAGGCCCACTCCTCTAGCCAGGTCACCACTTCCGGTCAGAAGAAAACGGTATCCAAAATTGTAGAGTCCAGTGCTGGGGAACAATTAAAGACAAGCCAATTCCCGAAACAGACAGCGAACCAAATATCTGTCGCACACGCTGCAACGAGCAGTGGGCAAGCTAGAGAGCGGCTAAACCCGGCCTTTCGGTCCCAAACTGTGTTTACTTCCCGTACCTTAGTACCCTCTACTACTCTCCCCCCCTCTGTACCCTCACCCCGTGAGTATAGTTAGTCCTTGTAGAAACGGGACAGGTGTCTGTGTGAACCTATCTTACAGTGTTATAGTTTTAGCATCTGGTACTCATTTGATAACTATCAAAAGAAACAAAAAATATATTTACATTTTAAAATAATATTTGAAAAAGTATTTTTTTCATTCCCAGATATATTTTCTTCAATATGAAAACGATTAATGAATACATGTAATTGACTTAATATTAAGCTGTTATAGACTGTGTTTTATGTTAATGTCAGAATGTAAACAAGTACTAACTGACGCCGTACTATGGGTTGTTTTAGCGACTCCGGCCCTGACCACCCTCCCCCCTGACTGCGTGGACAAGGACGTCTACTGTCCCTACTGGAAGGTCTACTGTGATAGAAACACCTACGTCTTCGAGAACTGTCGGCGGACGTGCAAGTCCTGCTACGTCCCGCCCCCTCCCATAATTCCACTTCCTGTCGCAGGTCTGTGTTAGTTTCCGTTTCCGGTAGCGTAGACTTCCATTATTAGATATTTTTCTATAGATTGATTAACGTTTTACATGCATGCTTTTAATCGCACTTTCAAATTGTGTAGCAGTAATATATTTCGTTAACTTACGTTGCCCGATTAGTTCTATATGTTTAGTAATGTAGTTGATTGTCTTTTAAGGTCCATGGTCACGTGTTGAGAATAGAGTGAGTACATTTGCATGATAACTCTGTCCGGATTCGAACTTTTCTCTGTATATATTTTGGCATGCGATGATGAATGTCTTTGTCTTGCGCTCTATGCACGTTGTAACGCTGTTCAGGCACGTAGGATCAGCCCCGCCCCCAAATTTATTTTTCGAAAAAGACAACTTTTTTAAATTTACATTAATATTTGAATTTTGAACGAACTGCCCGTCCTTTAAAAAAAAAACAATGTAAAAAATTATTGGAAAATTTAAGATATTGTCAATTTAATTTTTTTCTTGCCAAGATTTAAGGGTAGGACTGTCCTCTCCCTGAAAAAACGATGCTCTGTGCCTGGTGCTTTAACATTTTGGCATTTTCTGCACCTTTCATTTCAGCTTCTCAATATATCTTATTTGATAATGTTTAGGGACACAGCAATTTTTCCAAAACATTAAGTTTTCTCACTACATCTTGAAATAGTTTCTCAAATCAGCAGAAAATTACTTGATTATGATACTTAGGTAGCTTGATGCATAAGAAGTATATAAATCAAATAGGCGAACAAATACTAGTATTCAATTTTTTATAAAAATTATGATTTTCCAAAATTTTATTCAGTAAATATGGTCAAAAGCCCAAAGTGGGTTCGAACTGCAGTTTTCAAGACCGATACTTTAACCACTGGGCTATAATGATATACAACCAAATCGATTGAAAGAAACACTCAACAAAACATTTAAATCGCCATCTTGTGACGTAGTGTCTTAAAAAGTATAAAGTCTTGATGTAGTGAGGTACCTTAATGGTTTTTTAGATTTTACTTATGCAATCATTACGTATAGAAAATGTAAATTTGTGATTTTTAAGCTTTAATGCTTATCTTTTATATCCTAAGTTGTAATGTGGCATAATGATTTCATCAATTTCATGATATTTAAACTTTAGTATAAACTTTAAATTTGATTATTCAGATATCGGTAGTTACTAAACTGAAGACAAAATACATTTATGTTTTTAAAATATGCTCGTTAAAAGTGTCATTGCTATCTTTAAAAAGATAGAAATGACTTAAAAATCTGCACCTTGCATGAATTCAAATTACATTGTATCACTTAAGATAGCAAATCTATATTTATCCAAGATCTTCGAATGCACATTTGCTTTTTTGTACTTTCGAACGCTGGTGCATTGTTCCGTTTTGAAATCTTGAAATTATTATTTCTAACAAAACAACTTTTCAGAAACCTTAGCAACCGACAACAACCAACAGTTCCAGGAAACCAGGACCCAATATCAGGAGACATCTCAGATCCAGCAACAATCAAGCATCACCCAGCAGCAAACCATGCAGCAGGAGAGCATTCACCAACCTACCTACATACACCAGACTATCATACAGGAGCAACCTAACGTCAAACAGAGTGTTCAAGTGGATCAGGGATATCAACAACAGATGTCCATTCAATCCAGCAACCAGCAAACACAGCAGTATCAGCAACAATACGTCATGCAGCAACCTCAATCGGTCTTCCAACAGGAGCCTCAAGTTATTCAACAGACCCAAGTGTTGTACCAAAAACCACAGCCGCAACCCCAAGTGTATCAACAGTCTGGATTCCAGAATTTTCAGAATCCGCAACCAGTGCAGCAGCAGGTTAATTACAACCAGCAGCAAACATTCGATTACTCTCAGCCCACTTCAGCGTTCCATCAGTGGGGCGTAGGCATGTCTGATCAACAAAACATGCATGGTAACAACTTGCACGTGAACTTTCAACAGTCGGGTCAAACAGTCAATCAAATCAAAGGACAAAAACCTGTACCGGAGGTTCAAACTCCCAAACCAACCAAGCCGACAGTGCGAATTGAATTCCGTGGACACACGCCAGCCACACTAAGCTTCAATAAACAGCCCCTTAAGAAACGGGAGCCAGTCGGAGAAATAAACCCCCACATAAAAGTACAAGAACCCCTACCAGAGGGCGTGGAACCAAGGACGACGACTCCTACCACTACCAGTACAACAGCTTCCACCACGACGACTACCCCTACTACTACCACGACCAACCCGCCTACACATGCACCCACGCGCCCACCCACGCGCCCTCCCACGCGCCCCCCGACACGCCCCCCGACAAAACCACCATTTCGTCCACCCATGCGTCCTCAAATTCGACAGCCGACCACTATACCACCCCAGAGAGGTTATATGAACCAGGCGTACGCTGTCAACCAATACAATCCCCAGAACGGTTTTTACAACAACTATCAAAACCAGAATATCGTCTACCAAAACACAAACGCACAGCTTCACCAGTCTCAGCAGACCAATCAGATACAGGATAATCAAATTTACAGCCATGCGGCGGCTAGTGGTTTTCAGCCCAACTTCATAACGCACCAACAGATATACAGGCAGACGACACCTGCACCGATCGTCTTCCAGCAACCAATGGTTCAACAAACACAGCCAGTCATGTACCACCAGCAACAGCAACAGCAACAGCTTCAGCAACAGCAACTGCAACAACAACAATTTCAGCAACAGCAGCAACTTCATCAACAACAGCTGCAACAGCAACAATTTCAGCAACAGAGACAGACAACACAGGCAAGAAACAGCTTTTTCGGACAAACACAACAAGTTCAGATCCAGTCGCTTGACCTGAACACTCCACTTCGTACCCAAGCAACTTATCCACCGCCAGTGCTTCTATCATCAAAGCGACAGCCACAAGCATTGCCACAACAAATACAATACGATATCAACTCGCACTTTCAACAGCAACATCATCAGCCAAAACATTTTACAAAGGCGCCGACCAATCAAGACGTGCGGCACCAGCGTCAACAGTCGACTGATCTATTCAGCAGTGCTCTCATTGGAGAAAACTTCGGTCAAGCCAACATCAACCTAGCCAGTAATCTTGGAACTCAGCCCGGTCAGTATCAGCGCGTGAAGGCGTCCAGTGACGTCAGCTGGTACTACTCGGTATCCACGCGACCGCCAAACATTTCTCCCACGGAACCGTTCCCGACCCAGCCATTGCTAGATCTTAATTTAAAACTTTATGAAAATCCTAATAATATAGGTGTTCAGTCTAATTCCACGGCAAAAACAAGGCCGCAGACGTGTGATGACGTGGACGTGCGGTGCCCGCAGTGGGCGCAGTGGTGCGGTATAGACGAGTACGTGGACAACAATTGTAGGAAACTGTGTAAAAACTGCAGGTGATGCCACAACTACTGCAGTCTCTAACAATAAACTTCCTTCAACGGGAATCAAGTTAATTCAACGAGAAATGAATCTATGGGCGGAGTTGTTGCCCTTTCAATCCCAGACGACACATCATCCCGACTTGGCGAGATTTGGACGATGCTTTGTCGTTCAGACAGTATAATGAGGAATGCTTGCAGTTTCGTGTGTTGATTATGATTGTGCTTCCACTTGTTTCAGCCTGCACAACTTTCAGTGATTTTTCTTTCATTATTTGTTATGTTCTATCATACAAACTATTTTCATTAATTCAGATTATCAACTGTTTCCTTGAGGTGTCTCTTGATTTTGGTTTCTTGTTTGTGATAGTGCTATAATGTTTATCTTGTCTTCGTACAAGAGAGATACCTAAAGACTTTTTTTGATTTAATTGATACATTTATGTTTTGTTAATGTATAACTAATAAAATAAATAATTGGTCTTTGTTGTCAGCCATCTTTTTTATGGAAGCTGTCAAGAACCGAACATTTATTTCCGCTTGACCGCCTTAACACACCTTTCCCTGTCGTCGAAAGAGAATCATTGTGTCATCCAACACA
Organism: Magallana hongkongensis; assembly: GCA_016163765.1. Lineage (NCBI taxonomy): Eukaryota > Metazoa > Mollusca > Bivalvia > Ostreida > Ostreidae > Magallana > Magallana hongkongensis. The sequence goes on from WFKH01007768.1 coordinate 61,496,053, forward strand.
AAAAAAAACTACAGGAGAAATTTCTTGTCGCCACTTTACACATAAAGTCCCTGCAACACGTACATGTATTAGTTTAATAAAAATATACTAAAAGAATCCCTGTAATATTAATATCAGAAACCGGTGGTGTTGCGTTCTTTGTTTGTCTGTCTGTCTGTTTGTCAGCAGTCAGTCCGTCTCTCAGAACTAATAGGAGCATTTGACTGTACTGAAGAGAGAGAGAGAGAGAGAGAGAGAGAGAGAGAGAGCAAACTGACTTAGTGGGATTTCTCTTTTTTCTACTTTAATTTCAATTTATTCAGCTAAAAAATCACAAAGTGTTTACATGATATACATGTGCACAACATATTATCAAACAAAAGCTGATGAAAGCTTTAACAAGCTTATTTTCAACGGGGCTCTTAAATTATGATTTAATTAATAACAAAAAGTTTCATGATATTTTTAAATAATTGATTTTAATAAAACAGTATTGCGTGATGCTTTGGAAAAATAACGTGCATGCATGATTGTTTTTTAGGTATTTGATATATAACTTAAATATGAATTTGGTCAATCTATTAGAAGTTTCTTTTGCATTTGTACCTAAAAAGAATTTGACAGTTTTTTTTTTTAATGTTTAATGTTCACCTTCTTGACCTCTATGTGTAGTAGCAATGCATTTCAGTCTCCGACATCATAGAAGAAACATAAATACACGTTATCTTTTGTCTTGCACGTCTAGTAGCTTTATCATTAAGCACCAAGCGGTCAAATAGGTACGCTGGTGCATTTCATATGTTAAAAAAAAGTTTTAATCTTTTGCATTTCACACCATAAGATCGAATTTGTTATAATATTTGACAAACTTCAAACAGATTATTTTATTAAGAGGAATATATAAACACTGTATATAAAAATTTATTGCAATTCGCGAGACTCCTTGTCAAAGTAAGTGACCAAGAATCTCTTTAAACTGCATTTACAAAACGTACAAAAGTCACATCAAATGTGACAGCCAGAGGGATTTTATATTCAGTACTGTTATCTTCAAACTGTTTGTGTTTGCGAGAACGAGTAAGTGGGTGTCTTAAAAAATATGTAAAGATTAGATTTAATGTTTTAATCTAACATTTAAAAATCAAAAAAAGGGGAAGGATTGCACCCTATTAGTGATACTAGATGTGTATGTAGACGTAAATCTATTCCATGTTTAAAGACAGGTAAGTCGAGATTACACATTCTCACTTTACCTTTGTGGTCACACAATACCAATTGAAATGATATATATTCTATAAAGATGAAAAAATACTGATTATTTTTCAGGGTGACAAATAATACTCCCACGAATGTTTTCTGTATACAGATATATTACCTTCGCTAAATATGTTCGTCGCGTAAGTATGAAAAAAAAAAAACAACCCCTGGAACACTTGGCTTTTTCAAATATATCAATTCCAATTTTTCACATTTTTCCAAGATCTTGTTTTATCCTATTGTCATTGCAAAAACGGGAAGGCATAATAATTTCTTTTTGTGATGTTTGTGAATTATATGCATGGTAATTTAAATAGTTTCCCCATGCATTCTTACACAGCTTTCATACAATATATAAAAGTTGTCATGTAAAAAAAAAACTATCAATAAAACATGAATTTAATTGAGAGATGTATTTCATAAAAGAATATCCATGGATATTTTTGCATGTATCATATTTTTATTAAGAACTTATTGATAGCTCACTTTAAGTTCCCTTTGAGACGGATATGAATATTGTATCTGGATCAAGAGCTATCACAATCAGACATAGTATGTACCAGGTCTCTAAAATTGGAGGGGTATGTTGTTAAATTAAATCAGCCAAAGTCACCAATATTTAAATACAAGACGGGGTGTTTAAAGGTTTCAATTTACGCTGTTTATTTATGTCATTTTCCAGTAAACATAACACCTGGTTTAATGTTGACAGAAATCGACAACAAACAGCTCATTGTTGACAAACAGCAATCGAGCTGGTTATGGCAGCGATTATGGATTTCTCCGAAAGAACACAAGTCATGTTGGGGCATGTTGGTGAGAGTTGTCCGCCATAACAAATGATGATCAATTGATCCAGAACCCGGCGATACATATAGCGGCCTGTTAGGTAGGTTCCTAACGACCTGGGGCCCCTGTTACCCGGTCTGAACGCCAGGAATTACGCTCCCCGGGATAATGAGGAGGAGTCATTACAGGGTGTGATTTAACAGGCCCCTGCTGGCAGAGTCCGAGCCGTGTCTGTCCACGGTAGTGTACAGTGATCACGGATCAACGCGCCAGGTCAATGGACAGACGGCAAGAATTTAAATCTCCGAAAACGTCAAGAACGGGATTGAAGAACTCTCAGGTAGATCTCAGGTAGATCGCGGTAGCCGTGATTAACTAATCAGTCAGGTAACTGTCTTGTAATGACATTCACCCAGTTTTTATACCTGGAGCAGGCATCGGTCGAAATCAATCGCATTCGGACAGATCTCGGCAATTTACCACATCGGTCTTTGTGTTTGCTTACCTGGTAGAACACGGGTATTTAGTGATCGTGTGGAATGTAAATAAGTTCTGACATACATGGGTTGATCGGTGGAACACATGTTTTAATGTTTCACAGGTAGTCAAATCAATGACTGATTCTGGATGGTGAAAGGGGGAAAGCTGAGAGAAAGACCGATCGCTATAGTGGGGGCAGGATGAACCCCCAAGGCGCCCTGCCCCGGCCTAAGAAAGTGTTCAAATGGGATGACAAACCCAGACTCCTGAGGGAAATCCTGTCCACCGGGCACCTGCCTTTTGTGGCTAAATATCACGAAGGAGATTTGACAAAATACATCAAAACATGGATGCGCCCCACAGACGACGGAGACGAGAGTATTCTCCACTTCGTGGACACGAAGACTCATCAAATGGTCGTCTGTAGAAAGACGGTGTGGGACCGGAAGTCGGGCGAGTACGTGGCGGCCAACAAGAGGTCTGAGATCCGGTCCTCTGTTAGAGGTAAGACCACCTACAATTAGATCGACCTGTTTCTTACATTATTTATCTATCATTATTTTTTAAAAACAAAGTTAAAAAAATTATTGCATTACTGTGCCACTACATGTCATATTAAAAAAGTAATGTTTGCTATACTTGTCTATAGGAGAAATCATATAAATTATATATAAGCATATCGCATGCCGTTAAACTCTTTTATATTTAATTCTTTTTTTTTTCTTTTTTAAAGAATTTGATCGACCTCATATAAGCTATACTTTATCATCGGCACAGTGCATCGGAGATAAAATAAATGATCGATCGTTATACGCAGAAATTCATAAATAAAAAATAAAATGATATTTGTGTAAAAACATGTGTTCCTTTGAATTCCCTTTGACATAAATATTCAAATTGGCTCAAATGTTATTATTACGTCGATACTCTCTTTTTTGAATCTCAATCACAAAAATGCACCTTAACCTTGGTTGCCAGCGACGCTGTAAAACGCCTTAGTAAAAAACATTGAAAACTGTGTATTTAAATAATTAAAATTCAAATCATCTTGATTTCCCAGGCTTACAAAAGGTTGCCAAAGCCTGAGAATTTTCCAGATACCAATCAATTTGCTAGTTTTATCACGAATGACAAAAAACTCTCAAACCCCAAAACACAACAATTATTATTTTTACCTCAGTATGGGTAGAGTATTTTGATTTTAATCTGGAGTCCCATTTACTATTTTCGTTCAGAGTATAACAATAGGACAGGTAGGCATTTAACAGTTGTTACTAATTATCACATTATTACAATCGATCGTCGCACTCTACTGTGTACGAGGAATGAGCCAATTATTTTAATAACGCCAGTGATGTTTTTATTAAAAGAAGTTAACTATTTCTACCCGTGTTTGTACTTTAAAAGTCGCCACTGTTCTAAATCCATGCTTCCTTATCTTCTGATATCGACATTTGAAGGGATTAGAGTTTATCTACAAAAAACAATACACATCTGCCTATCTTAGTAAGGGACACCTCTGACGTCACGGGTCGCAGGTACCCGTTCGGTGTATTTTACCTGTAATTTATTTACATCCCCGTGCTTAGTCACAAACCAGTTTTCTACATAAATAATTCAAAACCGTTTGCGATACATTCAAAAGTATTCAGACACAGCTGGGGGATAAACTCTTTTTTTGCCAAAATGAATATGGAATATTTTTATTAGTTTAATACATAATATATTTCAAATGTTTAACCGACCTCTAAACGTTATATAAACATTTTCAAAAAAGATATATTACACTTGATATTTTCAATGGTCAAGGTAAATTGTATGTGGCCAATCAAGTCCGGCCAATTATCAAGTTCGTTAAATATAGAATGGTTAAACCCAATTATGAATATAAATGTTCAATAATATACTGTTACATGTACTATAAGATCGGACAATATTGAATATTATTTCTCTCATGTCGGTAAATATTATAAAATATACGTTTGATCGGTTACTATTAAGAAATTTAACTAAGATTGGTTTCTTTTCACTTATATAAATGTCCAAATGTAACGATTTTGTGAAATACAGTAATTGTAAGATCGGCAACCAATTCATTACATAACTGTTAAATCTGTTACTATTTGATAATATAACCATGATTCAGTTACTTTCAAATATTATACAAATGTATGTTACATGTATTACTCATTAATATAACTGTTAATCTATCACTTCCCAAGAAGAAACCTGTTACTTGTATATCAGTTACTATCCAACGATATAATTGTATCATCGGTTACTACTAAGTAACAAATGTCATTTCGGTTAGATTGCTATCTAATAATATATATGCAACATTTGTTAAAAAATAAAAGATTTACTTTTCGTTGATTTTGCAGGATAAACTCAAAAGTCGAGAAATTTTGTTTCGAAAAATCAAACCCACACTATATCTGTTCCCTCTCAAACTTTATATGGACACACATCGATCCGCAAAAATGCACAGCAATACATGTATATTTCTTGATAAACACGTTAGAACTGTTCTTTGGTTGCTCTATACAGCTTTCTATATTTACAGGCTGGTTAAGATTTTTTCTCTTTATAGCGTTCTCTATTTACAGGCTGGTTTACATTTTTTCTCTATACAGCGTTCTCTATTTACAGGCTGGTTTAGATTTTTTCTCTATACAGCGTTCTCTATATACAGGCTGGTTTATATTTTTAGATTTTTTCCTCTATACAGCGTTCTCTATATACAGGCTGGTTTAGATTTTTTTCTCTATACAGCGTTCTCTATTTACAGGCTGGTTTAGATTTTTTTTCTATACAGCGTTCTCTATTTACAGGCTGGTTTGAGGTGTTACCAGAAGACGGCCGCCCCGTGGAATACTTCGACTCGATACAAGCGATCGCTAACCTCAAACCCAGGCGGTTCCTGGTCAGGACTTCCATTGTAGGCTACCAGCTGAGCGTGGACGGGGGAGTCAGCTCATGGGTCCCCCTAGAAGTGTCTCCTGGACAAGTTCTTACTACGGGTATTGTGTACATGGACCAGAAGAAAAGTAAATCAAACGTCAAAAATTTCTTCAAAAAAATTATCAAGCCGTCTAAGCACTCTCAGAAGGACCAGGAGTTGAAGTACCTCCAGTGCTTTGACTCCAGTGCACGTGAGGTGATGATTCCACTTATCATGACAGGGGTGTTCAGCCCTGTAGGGGACCTCACCAACAACGACTTTGATTCTGTGTACGAACTTCAGGATTTAGTCGCCTCTTTTTCGCTTCCGGTGCGCGCGCAGTTGATTCATGCAGACCCCGACTCTGGTGTGCTGCCAAGTGGACAAATAATAATAGAGGGTGTGAGAGAGGAAGTGACGATTGTGGCGGGGATGTATCCTGTGCATGAAGACAGTGAGATTGTGGAAATCCCCGTTAATGCGAAACTCTATTTTCGAAAGGATGTGTCAAAAGGTCACGCCAAACATAAAAAAGAGCAAATTGTCACGGATACAGAAGAAAGAATTTACGAGAACAGTACGCCATCGGAATTAGATGTGGAGCTTCCAGTTCGGATAAAAACCAGCAAAAAATCAAAAGGACCTGGAATACTAGACAAACTAAGCTTGCGTTCGAAGGGTAAAAAAGAAAGGGCAAGTTTAAAACAGCTGCAGGAAGAGGGCGTGTTTTCATCGAGACTGACAAAAAGTGATTTCAATTTAGAGGCTTACATGCAGGACGACGAGGAAGATGCTGCTAATGAAATAAAAATTTCTCAAGAAGAAAGTGTTGAATCGAAAAAACCAGATTACGCAGACGACAGTGACCCTGTTTATCGGCCGTCACAGCCTTACCAACAGGAGGAGACAGTGTACCAGGGCAGGAATCTCCCGCCAATTCCAAAGTCCACGGAGGAGCGCGAGCCTCTGTATGAAGAACTTCCGGTCGCACCATGCCCACCGGGGGGTGAGTATAGTCATACTTATAAGCACCACACGCACGACGATGATTACATGAGTCCAGCACAAGTAAGGAGAGAGAAAGAACGCAACGCGCTGCACAGTAAGCCGCCAGTTGCTCCCAGAAATTCCACGAAAAACAGAGTCAGCGTCTATAAATCTCATGGAGAAGATCCGCTAGATTTTGACAAACTTTTTCCTTTTACCGATGATGGACGGGTCACGCAGTTGGGTAAACAGGAAATGGAAAATGCGGATTACCAGTATCATACAACAGCCAATGCGCACACTCGTGATAGACGCATGCGTGCTGACGAATACAAAATGGACGCCGACCCTTTCAATTCGCTGACGCGGATGCGATCTCGATCCCACAAGAACTTGCTAATGGACGCAAATGCCACAGTTCGCAGTCATAACATGAGACACTTTAACCACGTGATGAACGTTTTCAACTTCAATGACGCAAATCCACGCAATGAACAAGCAGACCCTGTGCTGCCTCGGGATTCAGCCCCCGTCAGGGAGTTCAGCCACCGATTGTCCTTGTTCGAGCCTGCGCCGTACGACAGAAGGTCTTTGTACGCCATGAGTGAGCCCGGAAGTAAGCGCTATCAGAGGTCAATGTCTACCACCGGCATTAACGAAGTGACGTCTCTCTCCAGACAGGAAGACTCCGTGCTGTCAGGGGATTACGGTTACCATGGCGACAGTGAGTATAGTTACGCAGAATATGGCGATGATCTGGACGATGGATGGCGACCTCCGACTGACCTCTCCAATCTCAGTGTACAGGAAGTGTCAAGGTCATTACGATACATCGGGATGAAGGACCGTGTCGTGAAGCGGCTCGCCAACGAACAGATAGACGGACAACTGCTGTGCTCATTGGACAAAAACCTGCTCCGCGAGGGCTTCCCCGAACTCAACGCATTGGATGTAAAAAAAATTGTAGATTTTATCAATGGCTGGAGGCCAAAGAAATAACCGTCCATTTCCTAGGTTTATGTCTGAATACAAAAGTTTGTGTGTTTGTATGTGTCCCTGAGCGAATCTAGTTTTG
>WFKH01007768.1:61503960-61540618 GCA_016163765.1 Magallana hongkongensis
TGTTAAAGTTGATTTTAATTCCATGAATATGACTAAAGGAAGATAGGTTCTGTTATGTAAGTTAAGTCATACACTCGACACAATATAGAGGATTATTACTGGACATTCTAGCAATAGACACACAACAATTTACCCGGTTTACGTGTATGTACATAAGCGAAAATTTTAACTATCACTCCCAGCAAGATGCAACCCCTTACTAGTATTATGCCAAATTTTGTCAAATATGCAAGTCTTTTGTCCAGTCTATAGATGATAATATTTTGGAAAACTAAAATTTCAATAAAACAAAAAATTATTTTTGCATAATAATTATTGATTATGGCTTGCGAAGCTGATATTTAAGAATTAAGTTGTAAAACGATACACAAGCCAATGTATGTCATTATAGACATTTTCATAGACAAAAATTTGAAATAAGTAATGACTTTTATTTTCGAATTCTTTCTTTAAAAAAACAAGATTTGCTAAAAGAATATATAATGACGATTTTAAGCCGGGTTCATTGCGTAAGCAATAGCCAGGGTATACTTACAGTGCACGGTACCGGATGTTGACTGAACAACCGTTGAAATCGTTCTCTGCACAAAAATGTAGTTCCAACTTAAAAAGAGAACGTAGAATGTATAGCTAGCGTCCCATTTGGTTATTTTAAGTTTACATCTGATATATTTAAACATCACATGATACTCTTTTTCTCTGTAATACCGTATGCAATGTAGAGTTGCTGAGTGGCGGACACTTTTAGCCTAGATCATCCCGTTCTCAAGCTGAGAGTACATAGTCAAATTGTTGTTTCCGTACAGTTGTACTTCACGTGTTTTACAAATCTTTGACTTGTTTAAAACAAACAGGATTTTATTGATAATTAATCAGATATACCCAACATTAGGTGGTGGCTTTACTTAAACCCCACAAACTTGTCAATCATTTAAAGGCAATACATGTCGGTGTACACATGTATTTAGACATGTTAGCCAACTGGGAATCGAGAGAACAGTCTAATAATTGCAATATGTATACATATTTAACAAACCCAACCTACCTCAAAGATTTTTCTGCGGTAAAAAACGCCAAAGTATATTTTTTTAATCTGGGTTATTTTAACCATGGGTTTATTATTTATAATTAAATACCGAAAATAATTCCTAGAATAGTACAGCTATCAACAAAAATCAAGGATTTGATCAAAATAAAATCTGAAGATTTCCTCCTCAATTTGTACTAAAATCACCCATATCATATAAGTTGCAGTTTTGTAACATAGGGTTTTGTAACCATACTTTTTCTTCCGTCCTTATTTATAAGTGGCCAAAGTAAACCTCTGTTGATGTAAAAGATAATCCGATTAGTGATTGTAGTTGTTTAATAAATTTAAATCTTTTTACCAATTTTGCACGGAAATAGTCATATAGTTGACGAATTTATTTATTTTGGGAAAGTTTGATACCGACATACATGTAATAATGATAAATCACCGACAACTCTAGAAAAAAAAAGCAATTTCAAGGGATTTGTTTAATATGCTTTAAATGTCTAGGGAAAAACAGTATCTATAAATGGTCATGTGATTTTGCGTTGAATGACTTTTATGGTTTTTAAAACCAAAATTGTGTAATAACATGCAATACAGTCTGATTTGTACCGCTATAACTGTTGAGTGAGCCAATACACATGTATTCTCTTCGCATTAAATATAACTACAACTGCATAGTGTTATATAACTATTATTTTAAAGTATTCACTACATATAACGTGGTATTGTGCAGATTGATAGAATATTGATAGAATATACACCACAACTCTAAATTTTTCTTTTACCAGTTGTTGTTTGCTTTAATATAAATCAAAAAATATAGTCTATATCTGGTAAGAATTATTTTCTAGTTTCATTATCTGTTGTCCCTCTCTGATTCCAAGGTATTGATTGGGTGGATTTATGAAAACTTAATCAAAGCTTCCTGCTGTATGGATATCATTTAAAAATGTGAACCTCCCAGTTTGTTAACATTTTTATCTAAATATTCCCTTCCGCCATGTCTACAACCAACAACCACATTTTTTTTTAAAATGTTGAGAGAAAAACATTTTAAAAGAAAATGTGGTTGTTAGCTGTAGACATGGCGGAAAGGAATACTTAGATAAAAATGTTAACAAACTGGGAGGTTCACATTTTACTGTGACAGTCCCTAATCTCTATTATGACCTTAAGAGTCTTTGATATTTTAATAGAAACTTCTAATTAATACAGTTCATGCTTCCTTTACATTACTTTTACAAATAATGCAATTATTCTTTTTCAGAAGGAATTTTTCACACATATTTCTATGTAGAATTGAATACACTTCTAAAAAGCGCGATTTCCATCTGACATGAAATGAAAAGATGCAGTAAAGCCCCGTTCAGAGGGTAAAAGAACCGCTTTTTCATGCCACTTGCATAATTGCCGTGCAACAGTATTTGACAGTCGCTTGTGCGCATGCGTGATCATGGAGTAAAAAGACGAATGATTGGATTTTATTTTTGTTTTGTGGTAGTTCATACAAAAATTTATCTTCTTTCTTTTACAGTAATGTTCTTTACTTTAAAACATCGTAATTTTTAGATACACTTTTTATATAATGAAATTAATGGCGCTTCTTGTATACATTTGTTTTTCAGTAAGAGCGCTTTCCTTTAAGTCTAACCTTGACCCGCCAATGTTATGATCTTCGTAGGATGCTACATTTTCAAAGGATCTAATGTTTATCCGCGGTATCTTTGAATTAAAAAGAATAATTGTTTAGTCTGAGTGTAAATGTTGAAGGGAAAACCCACCAACCACCACAGTTTTTTTTTAAAATTCAAATTCTCTCTAGAATGAGGGATTGGCAACAAGTTTTGAAAAAAAAAAATCAAAGTAAAGGTTTAAATTTAAAAGGGCGTTGTTATAGGGAATTAGATAAAGCATTTGTTTTTGGCTATGATGAGGAAATGCATACAACGGAAATCCACACATAGCTCTGTCCATTTAAGCATATTTTATGGAAACAAAACCGACAAAATAGTCCTACAAAAGGTTCCTGGAATTATATATAACTGTGTTGAATTCATTGTTGTATTTCAGATACAAAAAACCCCACCATATATTTTGCAAGGGAAACGTGAAAGATGGAATATATCTCAACAGTGTAAGTACTTTGAGTACTAGTTGAGAATGTCTTGTTTTTACAATTACAGCTAGAGATCTCAGTCATTTACTCCACATGTACTCGTTGCAACGCGTTTTCATTTCAAAAGTACTTTGCTTTGATAATTCAGAGGAAAAAGTCCGGGTACATTTTGATTTTAGCAAATGCACATTTTGGCAGTATTCCCAAAATATGGTTGTCGGTTATTTGATGAAGTCTGCATTATTCATTTTAAAGATTAAAGTGTTTGACAATCAAATAGCAAATACGGGTAATGCCTTTTACATAAAATTTTTTATTTCTAACAAATAATAACTTTCACTTAATTACTCGTACAGAAGATATTTCTAGAAGATAAAAAAAATTCTGAAGTTGCTTGAAATAATTCTTTTTGGGTTACACGAAAAAAAACCCCCTACAAGAGCTGGCAATTAAAAAAAAAAATGTTCGTTTTCGTCCATCTTCTCGGTTGGAGTTTTTATGTGGTTTTTATACAATACAATTTGAGCACTCCTCTCCCCAGACACGATCAGCTCGTATATCCTCACATTAATGTTTTTTAATATAGAAGGATCAAGTTTAAAATCATTTTTTTACGTCACAGACTAGTGTTTAGTTGTAATTTTTGAAACAAAGACATAATGTTATTTATTCATGTGCTGTTACATCATTAAAATTGAGGTGGCGGAATGTCAATTTCTACATACCTCACTGATTTACATGAATGTAGAAATGATACATTAATCCTTATATCAATCAACGAAATTACCTTCCAATAAAAATTGCTTTCTACGAAGAAGTTTGGCTTGTCAAAATTATAAGAATTCCATAGTATGTTTTAAGTTTTAAGTTGGCTCACTATAACTTGAAATTGTCACTCAAATCAGTAAAAAAACTAATTATGATACATATTATTATGCATAACAAGCACATAAGTCAAAGAAGAGAACAATATGCAATTTTGGATTAAAAATTACGATTTTGACAAATTTGAACCAGTAAATATGAACGAAAGCCCCAAGAGGATTCGAACTCGCTATCTGCGGTTCACTAAACTGTGGTGATAATATAAACAAATCGATTAACACAGACAATATAAGAACACATTTAAATCGCCATCTCGTGATGACATAGTGTCTTAAAAGTGTATCGTGTGATATAGTGAGCTACCCTAAACTGTATACAGACTGAATATTATAAGATATAGATTTACGTATATGTTGTACCACCGCACTCATTTAATAACTGTGTATGCTTCGATGTATATGTATGAAATGTCGTTCGTTACCACTTGTTTCCTTTTATAGATGGAATCGAATCCTGCACATGTCTGAGTCAGTATTTATGGGAATGTGTTTGATAGTCGGAACCTCACAACAAGTGTCAATTAGGAGAGAAGTGAAGGACATCGATTATTTGTTAAATAGGCTTGAAAAAAGATATGGTGAGGCCATTGATATGCTAAGTGGAAGTAGAAGGGAAGGGTTCAGACTAAAAGATTCAGATACGGACTATATGTACTGGCCAAACGACCATCGAGTGATCATGGACCTATCTCAGTCTGAGTTTTACAACACCGTCAATACAACCTTGATTCTCTCTGACAGTTCTGAGAGTCCACCAGGATTCACTTTACTTCAGTTGTTGACACCGACAAGAAACTCGGCAGTCAGTGCAGCATGTATTAAAGTGAACAACGACAGTCTCTATATATCAAGTTTTGTCTATAAACAAGTAACTTGTTCTAATAATTCTGTTTTACATGGGCCCTGCAGTAGATATGATTTAGCTGGAGAAGAATATGACCATGCTAAATGTTTTGTTTGTGACTTTTGGCCTCCGTCTGCCTCTTCATGGATAGACAGATGTCAATCATGGCCTGATCCTGAAGTCGTTGACGACATTGTCAAAAATGGATGTCATTTTGTAGCAATAGGACACCCATTAGGACTTCATGAAAACGAAGAATGGAGAATTTCTTTTTCTCTGGCAGAATTTAAACTTGTGTCTTCTGTGAGTCATTGTCAGTTTCTGACATATGGATTGTTAAAGATATTCTTAAACGAAGTTATAAATCTACATACTAAGGAAACGGCTAAACTATTGTGTTCTTACCACATGAAGACAGCTATTTTCTGGGCAATTCAACAAAACACGCTAGCTTTTTGGTGTCCACAGAATCTTTTGGTAGGTTTTTGGATCTGTTTTAAAATAATCCTTAAGTGGGTTTATGTCGGGGTTTGTCCTAGCTTTTTTATTCCAGAAAACAATCTGTTTCTGACAAAAGTTCACGGCATGTCTCAAAACAGATTGTTCCTACAGTTACATAAATTGTACAAGAAAGGTCTGGCATGTCTGTTACAGAGTTCTTCAATCAGGTCCTATATCAGTCAAGTGCTTTACAATCCAAGACTTTACATATGTACAGATGAGAATGTAATGTGGTCTGAAGTTGAAACTGATTTAGAACTTTTTTATGAGATAAATTATTTTGATGACAAAAGCACACCAGACATACATCGTTGTATGAGACATCTAATTATTATAGAACAAATGATAAATTCACATCTGACTGAGTACCAGGTTCTCCGTTTGCAAAGACACACATCTTTTATCCTTCAACACACTGCATTTGTATTAGAAAGCATGAGTGTCAACAAACAGATGTATATTGCTGACAAAAAGTCTCGTCACATTCTGGAATTAGCAGCCAAGTTTGGAGACGTCTCTGATATGTTGTACATTGCCATGCATTATTATAAGACGTGCAGATACATGAAAGCCTTATACGTTTTAGAGATGACAAAGGACAAATTAGTACAACCATGTTTATTGTATAGGCGACATGTAGATCCAGAGTGGTACACTGGGGTTGTAGGGGGTCAGTCCTGGTCATCAAAACTAAAACGGGTCGTAGCTAGGGATATAAGACTTTACAATGGAATTTGTTACATAAATGAACTAATACCAGAACAACACTCTTCTCAACAGAATTGGTCTGGTTTATATATCCCAGTTTTTGTTTTCTTACATTTTTTGGAGTTTTTAAGTTACTTACATGTTGACATAACATTATCACAAACAGCTCTAGATGAGCTACAGGTCCTAGTCCACCATGATCGGGGACGGTATATATGTCATAGATATAGAGACATTTCCTGGGAGATCTTGGGGATCTGTCAACAGATGGCAGGGAACCTCCAGGCTGCTCTATACTCTTACCAACAGTCACTCATGCAACATCCGTTCAACGGAATACGAACTGCTACACAAATGAGAATACAGGATATAGAAGGGACATTCCAACGTTAGTAAATAAGCCATTTCAGAAATGCTCGCAAGATGCATAGTATGACTTTGTTATTCAAAACAAAATATAACATGCCATAAAAGAATTTGGTGTGTACATGTACAGTGGTTCACTTCTTTATTAACAATTGATAAGCCTCCAATTTCTATGTTCAACTAACTGTTAAAATCTTTAGCATAAAATGTACTTTTATGTTTTAAATTTAAACAATTATTTATCATGAAACACATGAATGGAACAGTAAGCATTCTGTATACTTTGAAATCATTTTCATATAATGATAAATACTCGAGGCTTTGATCACATAGAGAAATTGACATTCATGAAATGAAATCATTGTAAATCAGTAAAATTGTTGTACAGTTAAATAAAAAATACAACACATGAAGAGTGTTTACCAAAAATAATTGAATTTAGAATTTTGTAGTCGGTTGAATGACATGTGGTGATGAAAAGATGTAATTGATAATAATTATCACTCAGATTTTAATAATTTATTTATGATGTGACTGATGTAATACTAGTATATGAGATGAAATGCTCTGTTAATAAATTGTAAACAGAATAATGTGTTAGTTTTGAAAACGCCGGAAAGATTTGACGTCTCATTTGACAAAAACATGCTCCGCGAGGGCTTCATCGAAGTCAATGCATTGGATGTGACAAAAATGTAGATTTTATCAATGGCTGGTGGCCAAGGAAATTACCCGTCCATAATATACGTTTATGCCTGTATACAAAAGTTTGTGTGTTTGCATGTGTCTCTGAGAGAGTCTAGTTTTGTAATGTTAGCGATATTGATACGCATTACTACATGAATCTGTCTGTCTGTCTGTCTGTGATATGAAGTGTAACGTTTTTTATTTATTCAAAGCTGGTTGTCAACAGGGTTTTATACTATTCTCAATGCAGCTTGATTTATACCTAAACGTTTTATATTCTGCTGACAAAGCAGGAAACACCATTGTTTGTAAGGCTCATTATAAATTGTACATGAGAAGAATTTGGATTTAATTCCGCAAGTTGCAATCCAAATTATACTCATAGCTGTCTTTCCAAGGAGGAAATTCTTCAAAATCATGTGACAGTTTTGAATATTTTCAATGTTTCCAACAACCCAAATCAATTTGAATTACCTTACCTATATTGGATACCTAAACTTCATAAAAATCCTTACAAACAAAGATATAAAGCGGGTTCCAGTAAATGATCTTACGACTTTTCTACACTTTATACAACCATTCCCCACGATAAATTAAGTCCAGGCTTTTTGACATCATTGATAGCTGCTTTTTCAATAAAAATGGATCACGTAAATTTACTTACCATGTCATCGGTCATTTGCAAAACAACCAAAATCAATTTGAATTACCTTACCTATATCGGAAACCTAGACTTCAAAAAAATTCTTACAAACATAGATATATAGCAGGTTCCAGTAAATGATCTACGAACCTCTTTCTTTACCCCTGACTAAAATATTAATTAACAGTAAAGGAGAAACTTCAATAGTAGTGTGCAACAGTATAGTTAAAAAGAGATGTGGATACTTGAGAATTTCAAGAAATTTTAAAAAAATTTGAAATCTCAAAATTTTATTAATATCGATAGCATCTAAACGTACGACTTTTCTACACTTTATACAACCATTCCCCACGATAAATTAAAGTCCAGGCTTTTTGACATCATTGATAGCTGTTTTTTTCAATAAAAATGGATCACGTAAATTTACTTACCTTGTCATTGGTCATTTGCAAAACTATTTTGTTAAAAACCATTGGAATTGTGCACACAAGTACGCTGAAGTGGATATTAAAAAGATGCTTGAGTTTCTGATAGACAACATCTATGTAGTTTTTGGAAATCAGGTCTTCCAACAATCTTGAAATTCCCATGTGTACCAATTGCGCCCCATTGTTAGCAGACCTATTTTTGTATTCATATGAAGTAGAATTTACTCAAAAACTTGTACCTGAAAAAAAATAAATCACTCGCTGTGACCTTCAACTCAACTTGAGGTATATCGACGACGTATTATCAAATACAAATTCTTACTTCCATTATAACGTCAAATTGATTATTCCAAGTGAACTTGAAATAAAAGATACCACAGAGTCTACGTCATTTGTTTCATATTTGGATCTTTTATTGGAGAGGGACATTGATGGTAACCGAACAACAAAACTTTTTGATAAACGTGATGACTTCAATTTTTCTATAGTCAACTTTCCTTACTTATGTAGCAATATACCTTCATCACCTGCATATGGGGTGTTTGTCTGTCAATTAATTCGATACGCAAGGGCATGCTCTACGTATAAACAGTTTCTAAGGTAAGGCAAGCTAGTGACAAACAAGTTGATAAACTATCAACAGTCTCGATTGAAGTCCTCTTTTCGTACGTTCTATTGTCGATACAACGATCTTGTCAGCAAATAAAATCTTACACTGTGTCGCATGCTGACTGACGTTTTTTATACTTATTGTTAGACTATAATTAATCACGTAATTGTCTACGGATTTTTCCGTTTTCCCGATTACGACAAAGAGCACACGGCGGGTGTGACCGGTCAGCAGAGAATGCTCACTCCTCCATGGCACCTGATCCTACTTCTGATTTTTTAGACGTCTGTATTTGCTCTGCTCCTGTTTTGTATTCGTCTGTTGGACATTTGATTCTGAACACTGCTCGTTATCATCACATGTTATTCATAAATTATTAAACTAAAGATGTTGATAGAAAATTTTTGTCTTCATTTTCTTTACTAGTGCTAAAATAATAAACGTTGGGACCAATCTAAAGCGGCACAAGCGTTTATCTTTCCTTCTCTTGCTCAGAAACGTGGATATATTCTGCAAGGAAGAATGGTTTTTGGATGCAGACATTAATTGATCAATTTGCAGCATTACAGTAAAATATATAACATAACAAGCAATTACAATAGAATAATTTGATAACATGGTAGCCAATTTTTTTTATTTTGCAAATTGTTTTCAGGTTGGCTTCATATTTTGTGGATTAAGGCTACGGGATGCAAATCCAAGAACATTTCGGCACCACAATTTACACGGTTTTATTATGTAATCGCTAAATTATAAATGTGTATCTTAGAAATTTACCGGCATAAAAAAAACAATTATATATTTGCAAGCTTACATTTTGTTATTCACCTTCCAGCTCTCTGCATCTCCTCTCTCCTGACGCCAACTGTTGACAGTTATGAAATTTATTTTAACATAATTATTTTCAGTATTTAAGTACGCTATGTGAGGCTGATATATTAAAGTTTATAACAAAACAATTAAATGCATGTCAATTTTGGTCATTGTCAATTATTTTTCTTATATATGTAAATGACATGTTGGAAATGAATTTGATAGAAATTATATTTTAACGGATTTTATTTCATACTACAAGCTCTACACAAATAAGACTTTAAAATGAATTGAGTATAAGTATTTGTTTTGCCACATTTTATGTACCGTTTTAGCTTGTTTGTGTATTAACAATGTTAAAGAAATTCAAACTGTTGAGGAATTATCTAAACAATGAGTTAAATTTAACTATAATAATTCCTAGAAAAACATTGATAGGGAAGTTTCGATAACATCTAAATAATCTGTTTTATTTTAATTTGTATTAAAATAACTTACAGGCTGGTACAATTTGTCATAAAATCTCTTTTTCCGTCCTCTTTTATTCCTGATGGTATAAAAGATAATAGGATTAATAATGATTGTTAAAAACTGTAAACTATTTCTTTCAATTTTGTTTTTAAATAATGAGTAAGTTAAATAATTAATTCAAATTAGGGGAGTTTGGTGTCAGTATAATGCATAAAACATTAGAAACTCAAGAGAGAGAGAGACGTTAACGTTAAATGACGCCATCTTGATCAAAATTAACCATTATAATTGTGATTCTGCGTCGACTGAAATTGTTTATTTGACATCTTATGTGATGAAAAAAATCAATAAAATCTTAACTACTTACTTTTCTAACCAGAATCTCCACAATGTGTATACCCTCTTTTTCATGATACATTTCCAGCCAATTTCCATTTTTAATGTTAACTTATCAGAACCTACCGTCTAATTCACTGCGATTAAACCGGATGTAAACCAGTCTAGCGAAATTCTTAGGCACTTGGGTCTATAAAACACTTTTTTCTACAGTGAAACAGCATTGGAGCGGAGCGAATCCATACATATATTGTAAATAAAGTAAATTTGAACGATTTCGTTTGAGTAACGCCCAGAATTCGCCAAACCCGATTTTGACTCAAAAAGTGTCCTACCCTTTCTTTTTTATACATGCACATACAATATATTTACAATAACTTCCAGTGCCCGTGAATTTGTGAATCTGAAATATGTAATTATCATTACTAATTAAGCACAAAATTATAATAAAGACCTTAAGTTAATATTATTGCATTAGTAGCAGACCAAAATGCAAATATGTTTAGAAGGTTTTGATCTTTAACTTAATTTTAACTAAACGCTTTAAAGTATTGTTTTTGTACATGCATTGTAGAATTTGTATATACATGTACTTTTCAAACAGTTTTTACCAAAATACGGAACTATCTTTGTATGTCTTCTATTTTTTACAAAAACATGCAAACTAATTTATTTCAAAAATTGTGAAAGAAAAATTAATTAATGACATTTTCCTTAGACCAAGTAGATAGAATGAAATTGGGTATATATGTTTTAAAAGTTGGAGAAAGAAAACTAGATACGATCTCGTTACGAGTAACGAGTAGGTCTTCCGTTCGAAATGATACGATGAATTATCGATAAAACTTTAGATACAAATGATTGAATTTTTAGGGGCCACCCCTGTAGATCCTAAATGGGGACAGACATTGGTGTTTTAATTAGTGGAATCGATAAGAATCATCAATGCAGACAATTTCTCTTCTACAATGCTTAACAAAATATGTCTCCTTTTTTAGATATATTGCGTCAAAGTTTTAGGACTTTGGCCCCTAATTACGTCATAAATGGGTGTGGCGATGAATTTGTCAAACATATATTGTTACGATTAACAATTTAGCTTCTATAATACATTACAAAATCTTTATCGTTTTTAAGTTATTTGTAATAGAGCTAACGAGTCTATTGGCCCCTAATTAAAGGAGTAAGCCCCTTTTTGTTCATTTCATACAAAAGATCTCTTAAATAATAACAATTTTTGTTCTTACAACCATCTTAAATTGTTGTTCATTTTTGAGATACAAATGATTGAATATTTTAGGGGCCAGGCCTGTAGATCCTTAATGGGAAAGACATTGGTGTTTTGATTAGTAGAATCGATTTAAGTCATCAATTCAAACATTTTCTCTTCTACAATGTGTAACAAAATATGTCTCGTTCTCTAGATATATTGTATAAAAATTTGAGAACTTTGGCCCCTAAAAATCCCTAATTACGTCATAAATGGGCGTGGCAATAAGTTTTTCAGATAGATATCGTTACGATCAACAACTTTGCTTCTATAATGCATTACAAAATCTTGTTCGTTTTTAAGTTATTTGTAATAGACTTTACGAGTGTCTTGGCCCCTTATTAAAGGGGCCATCCCCTTTTTGTTGATTTTGTTGGAAAGAACTTTTGATACTCTACCACTTCTGATATATATGTCTTAACAAAATATCAGCTAGTAAAAAGATATAGATCAAAACGTGTGAAAATTTTGATTTGAAATTTGTACCCAATTTTCGTGCCTAGGCGAGCTCCAAGAATTGGCGCCACTTGCGTAAAACGAAAGCAATAGGCACAACTTCAACTATGGACTACCTATCCTGAAAGTTTCATATTCATATCTCTGATAGTCTTCGAGATCAACTGTTCACAAAATGGGTCGTAAAAGTTTACAAAATTAGCAATAAATCGGTACCGGAAGTGACGACGGCAAAATTTTAAAAACAAAATAAATTCAGACCACTTGCAATCATGTGTGAAAAAATGGTTGAAATCGGTCAAATAGTTTTCGAGAAAACGCTTGCACAAAATTTGTGGAAAAAAAATAAGAAGAAGAAACTGTACGAAAACTATAAGGTCTTCCGTTGGAAACGGAAGACCTTAATAAGCGTGTTTACCCTATAGTTGTTAACTTTCTGAAGGCTGCAGATATGCATCTAACTTCTAAAGAAAAAAAATTAGCCATCAAGTACCAAAATATCTAAATATTTCGAATTTTATAAAATTTTTCTTTTTTTGTGGTACCCTTTCTCTTATAAATATCTTTTTCATCAGTTTATCAATAAACATATAAAATTGTAATGTGTATTTCACATAATACTTAATTAAAATATATCTATTTAAAGCATGTTTTCTTGAAAATGTATTTAAAACTGCAAAAAATGGAAATTGGCTGGAAATGTGTCATGAAATAGGGGGTATGCACATTGAGGAGATTCTGGTTAGAAAAGTAAGTAGTTAAGCTTTTATTGATTTTTTTTATCACATAAGATGTCAAATAAACAATTTCAGTCGACGCACAGATTGGAACAAACCCAGCACAATTATATCAGAGTCAGTGTTTATGGGTACGTATCTCATAGCTGGAACCTCACAGCAGGCAGCTATTCGGGGAGAAACGAACGACATCATGGAAATGGAGTTAATATTTGTTAAACCATATGCTGAATCACAGATAATGCTGAGTGGAAGTAAAAAGGAATGATTTAGGATGAAGGGATCGGATTGGGACACAATAGTATGGTTGAACGACCATAGCGTGATCTGGAATATTTCTCAGAGTCACCTTTACAACAATGGCAATAAAATCCTGATTCTCTCTGAAAGATCGAAAAGCCCCCCTGGATACACTTTGCTTCAGTTATTGTCATTGATCCGAAACTTGGTCGTTCATACTGCATGTGTCAGAACGAATGACGGACTGTGTATATCTAGATCTAAACATAAACATACAATCTGTTATTTGCAGCATTCTGACTCTACTTTACATGATCCATGTGTTAGACTGGTTTAGCAGGAGAAGAATTTGATACTGCTAATTGTTTTGTTTCTTACTTTTGGCCTCCGTCTGCCTCCTCATGGATAGACAGATGTAAAAAATTGCCCGATGCTATGGTTTTTGGTGACATAGTCAGAAATGGATGTCATTTTGTAGCAATAGGACACCCATTAGGACTCCATGATAATGATGATTTCATTTTTCAAAAAAAAAGGGGGGCACATGAAATGCGAATACAAACACATGAAACGACGATCGAGAATTGTAGGATATATTCATATTTTAGTTTGAATATTGTGTTTTGAACTTAAAGCGGTCGAAGAAGGAGAAAATATTCCACACAAAACTTAAAATTTAAAAAAAATAAATAAAAAGAATATCCAAGGAGGATGGCGGTGGATGAAGACCATCCAACAAATTGGAGGGAGCGCTCCGTCAAAAAATCTTTCGAAGTCAAAGGGAAAGAGTTGTGTAAAGAGCATGGCATTGACATTACTTTAATTGTCTCCTTTTATATATTCTGTACTCGATCGTACGCAGGTTAAAGTCTAGTTTAAAATAATAACTAACTCAATATGCATCGCTTTTAGATTATTAATTGAACTTGTCCTAAACTGAACGATTGGATATATAATAGATTGACTTATACAAATTGAAAACCGGTTTCAAAACAAGATATGCAAACTATTTGATTGAAATGATTAAATAATTTTGTACTTTGGTTCTCCGAATTTGTTTTTGAATTTTTCCAAACAACGTCTAATGAATTATAAACTATACACTAAAACGGAAAAAAGCTACAAACTAGTCATTCCAGAAAATTTTATGGGAAACGGAAAACAAAATCCAACGGAAAATAATCATTATATATGTCCTTGATTTATAAAATGACTATAAAAAAACTATTCAGCATTCAGCTCTAAAATAAACCTATGAACTCAAGTTCTGAATAGACGATGACCAATGGATTTCATCTCAGCATTGTAAGTACATGTACATGTACATCAATATCGTGTAATGACTAAGTGTTCACCTTAAAAACCTCATACATTTGCTGCAGTTCAGAACTTTTCGTCACCTAACATAGTTAAGTGGTCAGATTTATTGTATAGCATAAAGTAAAAAAGCTTATTGGTCAGAAATATATTGTCTAGCTAGCATAAAGGGACGTGTTTGGATCTTGAAAGAAAAATTGAATTAGTCCAGTAAGATATAGTTAGGATCAAAACCTAAAATATCAATGAAAATAAGAAACGTTTAACTTTCGGGGGCCTCAAGACTAGAAAATCGGCATAGTAGGGGTACAGGCAGAGAGACTTAATCCGATGGCCTGACACCTATTGAGCAGTTCAAACATCAAAAGAAAATTCTTAATAAAAAGTGGTTTGTTTCATAAATTTTGTTTGACCTTAAAAAAACAGATACTTTGCTCGTCGTCTTGATAAGTGAGAGTATTTACGAAGCAGATTAACCGGATTTTTTTTCATCAAGTTATTGAATTTTGTTTTCTTTCGACAAAATAGATCTTATAGTGACAGTATATCTTAGTTACTTTTAAAGTTTTTTTAGTAAAAAAAAGTTAATAGCCCAATTCAAATAATAAAAATACCAAAAAAAAAAAAAATGAAATCGGAAATAAGAAAAATATATAATAAAAAAACTTTCAATATTTATTACTCCGTGCAATATTAAACAGCATAAATTCATAATTTACAACAAGACATTATCATGAGGAAAAACGTACTGTATATGTGAATGTTTATGGTGAACTTACCAGATTTTGAACAGACCGTATTCTTTCAATCCAACCCCGAAAAGTAATAGCATTAGTAATTGTGATATCTATCATTGGCTTTTATAGCAGATTCGTTAAAAACTCTAAAATTTAGGACTTTTTAAGTTCATAATGAACGTTGAAATAAAAATTCAAAGTGTTTAGGAATACAATGTATACATTTGTATAATTTTTCTCTTTCATTACTTTTGTTAGATGGAAGCACATCCAGCACATATCAGAGTCAGTGTTTATGGGTATGTGTCTCATAGCTGGGACCTCACAGCAGGTGGCTATTAGGAGAGAAACGAACGACATCATGGAAATGGAGTTAATACTTGTAAAACCATATGAGGAACCACAAAAAATGCTGAGTGGAAGTAAAAAAGAAGGATTTAGGATGAAGGGATCGGATTGGGACACAATGGTATGGTTAAACGACCATAGGGTGATCTGGAACATGTCTTAGAGTCACCTTTACAACACCGGCAATAAAACCCTGATTCTCTCTGAAAGTTCGGAAAGCCCCCCTGGATATACTTTGCTTCAGTTATTGTCATTGACCCGAAACCTGGAAGTCCATACTGCATGTGTCAGAATGAATGACGGACTGTATATATCTAGTTCTAAATATAAACAAATAATCTGTTCTTTGCAGCATTCTGATTCTACTTTACATGGTCCATGTGTTAGATCTGGTAGAGCGGGAGAAGAATATGATACTGCTAATTGTTTTCTTTCTGACTTTTGGCCTCCGTCTGCCTCCTCATGGATAGACAGATGTCACTCATGGCCCGATCCCGAAGTTGTTAATGACATAGTCAGAAATGGATGTCATTTTGTAGCAATAGGACACCCATTAGGACTCCTTGAAAATGATGAATGGAGAATCTCATTTTCTCAGGCAGAATTTAAACTTGTGTACTCAATGAATCATTGTCAGTTTTTGACTTATGGTTTGTTAAAACTGTTTTTGAAAGAAGTGATTAATCAGCATTCAGACGAGACAAATGAACTGTTGTGTTCCTACCATATGAAGACAACAGTCTTCTGGGCCATTCAACAAAACGCCCTACCTCACTGGTGTCCACAGAATCTCCTAGCCGGTTTCTGGGTCTGCTTTAAACTTCTTCTTAAATGGGTGCATGAAGGATTCTGCCCTAACTGTTTCATCCCACAAAACAACCTGTTTCTGACTAAGGTCTATGGCTCAGCACAAAACAGATTGTTCCTACAGTTACTTGAATTGTACAAGAAAGGTCTGGCCTGTCTGTTACAGAGTTCCTCTATCAGGTCCTACATCATTGATGTACTTTACAATCCTAGACTTTATATCTATACAGATGAAAATATTATTAGATCTGAAGTTGACAACGATTTAGAACTTTTCTACGAGATAAATCTTTTAAGTGATCTTAAATCAACAGACCTATATCGCTGTATGAAACATATTAACACGATAGAGCAATTGACATATTCTCCCTTATCTCAATATGAGACTGTTATGCTACAAAAACACACAGTCTTTACTCTTCAACACACCGCTTTTGTTATACATAACGCTGGTGTCAACAAAAGAGTGTATATTGCTGACAAAATGTCTTGTCAAATGCTACAACTAGCAGCCAAGTTTGGAGATATCGCTGACATGTTTTACATTGCCATTTATTTTTACAAGACACTCAGATACAGGGAAGCTTTATCTGTTATAGAGATGACAAAGGTCAAGTTAGCACGGCCATATCTGAGGTATAGGAGACATGTAGATCGAGAATGGTATATGGAGGCTGTAGGGGGACAGTCCTGGTCTACAAAGATGAGACAGGCTGTAGCACGGGATATAAGACTATACAATAAGATATGTTATATCAATGAACTCATGCAAGAGCAGTATTTTTCTCTTGAAAGTGGATGTTCACTATTGTATATTCCGTTGTTTGTATTTTTGCACTTTCTAGAGTTCTTGTGTTACAAAAACATTGATTCAACAATAGCGCAGACAACCCTTAATGAGTTACAGGCCCTTGTCCACCATGATCAGGGGCTGTATGTATGCGATAGATACCGAGACATTTCTTGGCAAATCCTAGGGAGATGTCATCAGATTATAGGAAATTTCTCGGATGCTCAATACTCATACCAACAGTCACTTGCACAGTATCCATTCAACGGAATTCAAGTTGCTACACTGATGAAAATACAAGAAATCTAGTTATATCAAGAACACATCGGTACATACACCTAATCAATTCTATTTAATTTAGTCTATCAAACTGAAATATCGTCAAGCATCATGTTCAGTGTGCCCTGTTTAAAGAGAAGTAAAACTTTATCGTCTATACAATGGAGTTAACAAAAAAAGAAACAATATAATAAGTAAAATATGTTTGTGATGTGATTAACATTATATACAAGATGAAAATAATGTCTTTGTAAAAGTGATGACTGTGTAATTAAAATGTAAGAAGACTGATTTGTTTTAATTATAACGGAAATGTTCTTTGAAGGCCAGGAATAACTTTGCCAGACTAAACTTATAATGACGCCGACACCAACAAAATTTAGTGTAGAAAAGTCGATGTAAGAAATGAAAAATATTAAATTAATTAACCGTTTTTTCACCAGTCTCAAATGCTAGCTACAGGGAAATATGTCCATAGTTTTTCAACCAAATTGGTTCAAATGCATCCAGTCATTATTATCATGCGCCCTCATTCTGACTTTGGCACTGTAAACAATTACACCTGCAGATATAAATCTATTACGTCAGTTGTATAAAACTTTTATACTCGTTCTTAACGTTTCAGCTTTACTCTTTAACATCAGATAAAAATATTCATCTATGATTTTGTTATGCATGCTTTAAGCTAAACGTTTTTAAGAAAAGAGACATGATACCAAAATTGATGGCACTAATTGTAAATATCTATCCTTTGCTCTAGATATCTATGCTTATAAATTAAGACATTTTGCCAATAAACTTAAACATGCCTGCACCAGAGAAACTGCTTACACCTTTTGTATTTCAACAAGTGTGATATGATGTCCGTAAATTATAATTGAATTGACCTTTGATGGAAAGAACGTTCTAGAACGGGGTGCCCAGGAATGCGGGTTGACTAATTAACATCATGACGGAAAGTGTGAGGCAAGTTAACCATCGGACAGATACTTTGGATCTGACAACTTTCATTTAAGTAAGCAAATAAATATGCATACACTAGCGTTTTTTTAATTTCATACATTTTTATACCACGACAGATTGGTAGTTAACCTTTAACATTAATTTGTTAACAATGAACAGACCGTTGTGTTCTACATCTATGAATAAATGATGTATGCATTAAATATTAAACGGGGAAGGTTGACTCCCCTCCCCAATTGTTTTTTTTTTAAAAACAGTTTTTTATCTAAATTCTTATTTGGAACAGTGATAAAAATTACAGTGAAATTTGACCTAAAGGACAAAATTTAGAGATACGACGCACTAAATACCCACTCACTGGTTTGAATAAAAAAAATTATTATATTTTTTTTAGTCAGCTGCAACAAAACGAATAAAGGCCACGTACATGTATATATTATCAATTTCAGTTGAGATTTTTCATCCCTGTCCGCTCCTCTAAATATCCAGCCATGCAATTGGTTTTTTATTTCAAATTTAAAGAATAGGTTATAAAGCAATAAAGAAAACTATTTCGGACACAGTATATACAAAAATGAACAAAAACTATGGTTCAACATATTAAGCATTGAATCATATTAATATGTAAAGTGTTTATTCCCGCGCTTGCGCCGTATATCATCTATTGTAAGAAATATTGTACATCTACATTGTTTTCTTTGCCTCCCTGAAAATTTGAAGATTTGAACCAAGTCTCTTCTAGGAGTTCTGTGGACAATATAGCCTTGTCAAATTCCAGGCATTTACCATCGGCTCGAATATGACGTCATAATAAATAATACCGATAAAATTCAAATTATGAAAAAAAAAATCTCCTATACAAATGGAAATATTTACATTTGCAAATACTTTTCCTTATATGAACCTACCAAAAAAGCAAAAACGTTTAATTTTGTATGAACTTTGGTAAATTGGTCTTATGCATTACGTCACAATAATTATGGCACGGGTTCATGGTTCGACTGCTGCAATATTACAAAAATAAATACGGTTATGTTCATAATTCTGAATGATTTGACCTTCTCAAACGTAAATACATGTATAAGTAATAAACAACAATGTTAAAAGGTTCACCAAGATATAAACTTACTTGGTATGTAATCTTCTGAGAACCTTTTCGGCTTCTCAGGATTTGATCAAGTGAACAACCAAATTTATATCCCATTGATCTTTATAAAATTGCTGTTTTTTTCCAAATGTGTGATTGTTTCCGCACAATTGTTTAAATTCAAGGATCTACTCTTCTTACAAAATATCAGTTAAAGTGACTAACAGATGTAATTATGTCTATAATATTAAAAACCCTCATAGGATTCATTACTTAAACAATAAAATGCTTTCTTTGGCGATTCACGCGGGATATGAAGGTAGCGACATTGCAGAAAAAAAACGGGTTATGAAATTTTTTTCTGCAATGATATACCCTCATAACTTTATATCTTTTTTAACAAATTAATCAATTGACCGTAAAAAGTAAGTAAAAGTAACTAAATTATTGTTAATGTACATCAGTACAGTACGTTAGATAAAAGAAAAAGCCAAATCGTCTTATGTGGGAATTTGAGTCTGACATCGTCATGATTATTTCATGCAGTCCGTGAGTTTTCTTAAATCGCTAAAGGTTTCGACCGATCGATAAACTGGTGAAAACTGGATCGTATAGATTTCAGTCCTGTCAACTTCTATACAGCTGTGAATTACAATCAATTTCCGTAAGAAATAGAGGAAATCCTACTTAGTGGATGTAAATATATCATTATTATCATAATAAAATGACATCATTACTAAACACCTAATCAGTAGATAGGATAGGGACAAGTCATAAGAATGAATATAATGTATATAAATTAGTTCTAAGCACGACTTTTCTGAATAGAAAATACTTTTCTGAATAGAAGACTTTTCTGAATAGAAAAGACTTTTCTGAAAAGTCATAAGATAGTATCAGACAATATGTGCCAATGTAACTTTAAATAGCATAAAATACGATCGGTACAATGGTAGCATCCTTCTGCGTGCCCCATCTATCTTCCATAAAAGATAAAGTTTTGTCAAAATCTAGCGTTTTTTTCCGTGACATTTGAAGACGTTTTCTATGTTTTTTGTGAAATTTCTGAGAGCAATTGCGTTTAACTGTGCGGAGCGTTGCGTTCCTTCTCTCTTCTACCTTGTACTAGACTTATGTAATCATCGTCGTGCGTATAGTGCTATAGTCACCCCCGGCAGGGCGTGATGCGACCGGAAGTGCTTCATACAGAGGCTCGCGCTCCTCCGCGGACTTTGGAATTGGCGGGAGATTCCTGCCCTAGTACACTGTCTGCTCCTGCTGGTAAGGCGGTGACGGCCGATAAACAGGGTCACTGTCGTCTGCATAATCTGGTTTCTGAGATTCAATATTCTTGAAAAAAATATTTATTCCACTATTAGAATCCTCATTGTCGTCTTGCATGTAAGCTTCTATATTAAATACACTTTTTGTCAGTCTCCGTGAAAACATACCTACTTCATATAGGTTCCTTCTATATCTTCATCAATATTTATGAAAAGGCACCAAATTCCTTATTGCAAATCATAATAATATCTTTGTTTTTAGAATGAATTATTATACAGTACTTTGTAAAAAGTGTTATTTAATACGACTCGACATTTTGTTAAGTTTACGCAAATTATTTTTACAGTGTTTATTTTTTAAGGCGTGTATAGCTTTAAACAGTTGAAAATAAAATAAGATAAGAAGTGTCAATGTGGCACTAGTGCACTTATTTCCAACCCTAACCCAGTTAAGACCACTCAAGCGTTCCTTGAAACCATCAACCCGTATCTTTTTCACAGTTCAAGTTTTTTTTTTATTATAAAAAAACCCAAACTCTTTGAAATGATTATTAATAAGATTTAATTTTTTAAAACATCTAACCCAAAAATGATAATGAATGTGTTTGATTTTTTTTCTGCTGCACTATATGAGTAGTACAATGACTAACAGTTATGGAGTTATTTATTACACAGAAACCAATCTAGTTAGAAAAAAGACTATATCAAATGAAAACAAATTCATTTAATTCCATCTAGAGATCCAAACTGTAATAAACCTTATAATAATAAATGTCAAGTCAACAAAGTCAATCTTTTTCTTCCCCTTATTTTACAGTAATATTCATTAGTATTTAAAAAAAACTTAACATTTGATACACAGTAAACCTCATTTATTAACAAAACATTTCTATTGTAAATAAGGTCAAGAAAAAAATAGTGTTACAGTTTTTAAAAATTGCCTGATTTGAATTAAGGATTATCTGAGTAAAATATGAAACAAAAAATAACTCTTTCTACCTCTTTTAAATTGAGAAATACACGCAAACGTACGCCATACCCAACGATTTACTTATAAAGTATTTAAAAAGAAATAACTGATATTTTTGTAACTTAAACGTAATTTTCAAATATTTTTAAGGACATTTCGATCCTCTATCAGGTTGTAATTATGAATCAATTTGGGCAATGAAAATTTTGAAATAATACTTTGCAAAAGATATACCAAACTGATATTAAAACACAGAATTTATATTGTCTGAAAACTGTGATGTCGTGATACATGATATGTGTATCAGTTACACCATGAAGTACTATCTGCCTTATTATTTGTAAAGTGTCCGAAAGTAATGAAAGGTGTGAAAAAGAAATGAAGACGTTTGCTTTTTTTCGTCCAATATATCTGCAGTATAAATAAAATTACTGTAAATAAAAAAAATAAATACATTTGTAATGTTTCGATGATTAGTAATTCATTGAAAATGACAAAATGATAGAAATGTTTTGCCTGATCATTTGAAATACCTTAAAACGCATTGCAAAACATCATTATTAGAAAAACAAAATGAATATTATCGGACAAAATCGTGACCATGCCCATAACGCCTTTTTCTTTGAATTTATTACATTTCTAGAGGATTTCTTTATTTTTTTGTTATGTTTTCCATAAATTTGCTATTTTTTTTTTATTGATTTATTACAATTTATAACTCATTTAACACTAAAGGATCTAGTTTGGTGATAACAATTTGCGAAATTAAGAAAATTATTCACAGATTATACAGATGAACAAGAATAAATGACAGCAAATTGAATATTATAGTGTCTTTTATAACCTTTTGTATCCTAGCTATCTCTTGTCTCAGGATGAGCTTAAGTTCAACAAGACATCCTCATCAGGACATTGTGCAAATTCACCTACAATGCATGTTTAATTGTAAGTCGATTTTTACTCAAAGTTAATGCAATGTTAGAATTACATAAGAACTTATAATTTATCTTCTAATTACATTAAAATACATATTAATACCTGTCCAACTAAAAAGTAACATTTTATTTAAGAAATTAAAAAGAATTATCATTATTATCTTGTTTTTAATTTTGAGTAAATTTCTTTTTTTAACATAAAATAACTACAATGAATAATTTACAAAAACAATTATCTTAATTGTCCATTTGTTTGAAGAAATTTTATAAATATCTGATTATTGAATAATAAAATTAAGTGTCTAATGTTTGGATTATTTTTTACTTTTTTAACTACTGGATCAGTTGATATGACTTTCTATTTTAATTAGCTTATAACAATTAAATATTACAAAATTAACAAAGTGTCTACATCAATTCTAAGAATTAATATCAAGCATAAATGCATTTGTAGAAAAACGTCTAGAATTTGTCAGATGCAGATAAACCTTTGAAATAATATGCATTTTTATTATTAAGGAACATTGACAAAAATGACTATGTATTACATGTATGTTATTGACTTTGTTATCTATATTATATATTTGAACGAAAACAAATCAGTCTCACCTGTCAGATCCTCCTGTTGAGATATATAACCTATGACACACATGTTTGTATTGTTCCATGACCCAACCCAGAGATGATGAGTCATAACATCATAGCTCAAGCTGTATGGTCCACCCATCTCTAGTAACTCTTTAAGTATAAGTGATAGAAACTGACCGTCCTTATCTATCATCTGTACTGTGTTGGATCTTACATCACACACAAGGATGTGTGATAGCGCGTCTGTACAGATTTCCCCTGGTTGTAAAAGTGATCCTGTATAGGAATATCGATGTGTTCCCTCATGATCTGTCACCACTACTGCACCGGAGTCAGCTACCACGATATCCATATTGTTATTCTCTGTTATATAGTTAAGTTTGTTATAGAGCTCAAGTCCAGTGTTGTCGTGTTGTATTGTTTGTACCAATTGTCCTCTTTGGTTGTACCGGATTACCTTGTATGTACTATATCTACACATCCCGACTAATAAAGTCTTAGTGGACTTAGACCAGTACACACATCGTGGTATCCATGCAGAGTCTGTTTTCTTTATAAATTTTATGGTTGTTGTTAAATCATTTGCGAGTTTGTTGATGTTATGAAACTTATCTAAATAAATTAGTTCACTCTCATTGTTCACTGCATGTACCCCATAACCTCTACATAAATCATTCCGTTTACCTAAAGTGTTACCTGTAGTGTTTGGCAATATAAGCTTGTTTCCTTTATTGATCCAGACCCGGTCTGATGTCACACAGCAAATGTGATAACAACCAGAGACACCTGTCACTGTGAGAGAGTGAAGTAACTCGGGGGGAGATATCAGATTCAGCCGACATTTATTTCCTTGGTTTGTTTTTTCTGACTCTGTGGTTATGATTTCATTGAATGGCTTCATATCGTCATAAGAGGCTGAAACATGATCAACAAAAATATAATGTGGGAAATTAGATAAAGAAGATAAATGAAATACACCTTGGTTTTTATAAATTACCAACAATCTAATTATTGTATCGTAACAATCTCTGTTAGTTTAAAAATATCTGTAATTTTTACGTTTTTATACGCTTAATTTATTAAATGCAGAAACAGGTCCTATATTTCAAAAAACGAGTTTCAGAGATATGTACATTAATCTTATTTATAAATTGATTACTTTGGAAAAAACATTTTTCAAAACAAAATGCATGAATAATTACTCTTTCTTGATGATAATAAATCAGACTTACCGAACAAATCATCCTGTCGGGTTATATATCTATAAACAAACACCTTGTTCCATGATCCAACCCAAAGGCGGTGAGTACGTGTTGGTATCATACCTCAGGCTATATGGTTCAAATATCCCTGACGGTCGTATTAGCAGATGAGACAGGAACTGGCCGTCCCTGTCAATCATCTGCAATGTGTAGGTCCTAACATCGCATTCCAAAATGTGTGACAGCGCGTCAGTACAAATTCCACGTGGTCGTAGTTGTGATCCCGATGGATGTCCAGTATAGGAGAAACGATGCCTTCCTCCACGCTCTGAAACTACAACAGCACCAGACAAATACACCTCAAAGTCAGAAACCACGACATCTCCATTGATGTTCTCAGTTATATAGTAAGGATTTTTATACATGTCAGTTGTCCTGTATTGTCATGTTGTATGGTTTGTGTTAGTTGTCCGATCTGGTTGTATCGGGTTACTCTGCATTCCCATGGTTTCTCTTCCTTCATTAGACGAGGACCAGTACAAACATTGTGGTCTCCATGTTGAGTCTTGCGTCTTTAAAAATTTGGCGAATGTTTCCATATCGATCGACAATTTGTTAATGTTATAATTCTTATCTATATAAATTAATTCACTCTCATTGTTCCCAGAATGGACACCATTACCTCTACATAAATCGTTCCGTTGATGTAGTGTGGCACCCGTTGTGTTTGTCAAGATCAGATTGTTTCTATAACTGATCCACACCCGGTCTGATGTTAAACTGGAAATATGAACGCAACGATGCACACCTTTCACTATAAGAGACTGATGTAAGTCGGGACTGTTCATCGTTTTCAGAAGACGCTCATTTCCTATGCACCGTTTTCATCTTTCAGTGATTTGGACTTCACTAAGTGACTCGATCACATTCCTCTGGTTGAGCGACTCGTTCATGTAGAACTTGCTAGTGTGGATTGCAAGATTTATCTGGTGGGGATGGGTTGTCTTTATAGACAACAGAAATTGTATGGGGCTGATAAATGACAGTTCATATATATATTCATATCTCTGTATGCTCGTAAGATGTCTGTTCATTTCTATATTCCGTTTTTTACATCTGTGTTTGTAACTTACATCACGCAACACAAAACCAATGTGATTCTTCAGTCTATGTGCCTTTGTTAAAATCTCTGACTGATAGAGAGAGAATTCTGTGCAACATGTTTTAACATCAGCTTTGATTTCTGTCAGGAGAACCGATATGTAAAAGAAAGTCCCACTTCTGATCATGATGGCATGAACTGTTCCCCTGGTTTGATGTTTTGATCCATATGTTGTCCAAATATCTGTTTGTCTGTGTATAGTATGTTGTGTGCAATGATTACAGTCAGGGAGTTCACAAGATTCACAATACTTTCTATAAAAATTGCCAGGATGTCTTGCATAGAGCTCTTGATTTGAGGGATGGTTAGATTTCTTACTGTATATCACAAAGTTATGATCAATAGTTTTAAAATCTTTACATGCTTCTCTTTACAGTGGAGACATAAAGAACATGGACACGATATACAATAGTATTCCGTGTCCCCCGGACACTTAGAACATTGACGGGCTCCATAGTGTGTGCATGAGGTATCCATGATGTACAGGGTCGAGACTTCAAAATCACAAACTGTTCAATGAAAAAAAAAATGTAGAAACTAATTACTATTAAATGTTAACATAATTTAACAAAAGCGTGCAATCAATTTTGAAAAAAAAATAATTCAAAATGAAATTGATTTTATTGTTTTTTTGTAGTTGTGCATAATCAGTGTTAATGTTTAAAAGAGAGAGAAAGAACCAACAATAAAAATGGGTTGAGTAACTAGCATCTCATATGTTAACACTTAAGGTAGTACAAAACACCCGTGAGATTAATTATTCTAAATATTTTCTCAATTATACCAAAAAAAATGGCTTAATATTATGTAATAGTCAATCTTAATCCATTATCTTAAGAAAATAATATTAATCATACCCATATATATCTCAAGGCAGAAAAGAAAATGAGATACAGCGTACTTTAATAATTTTGAAACCTACATTTGTATGGTGTTCATTTGATTTTTGTGAAATTTAGTCTTTTATAATTTTAAAAATGTGTAAATTGTCTTCCGTTCATGGTAGAGACCTGAAATTTTAATACAACCATCATCATTGTTTAGACATTATGCCCATTAAAAGGGAAAAGTTTAGCTTATCTGTTTTGTACTACCCTAAAAACATTGATAATATTATGAATTTTAAAGTTGATATCAGTTGCACAAAAGCAATTGACGTACAGTTTTGAACAGATTATTTTTTTTTCTTTTCATGAAACTTAATCAATGCAAAAATAATTGCCACAAAACATTAGAAGTTTGTAAGCGTATTTTATCATAGCAAAAATATTTTTTTAATTTTCTTTTATCTTTAGATCAGTAGTTGAGAATGTAAAGTTGAATTTTTATTTTGTAAAAAATATCGAAGCATGCATAAGTATAATTTTTATACTTGCCTAAACATTTTTCAATATGGAACATTTTAAACGGACAGTCATGCTTTATAAAACAAAATGAATTCATACATCACGTCTTTTTCTCCCTTTAATATTTGTATAAAATGCATTTAATTTCTGCAAGGTGGTATGGGGCATCTGTCGATATTAATGTGGATTAAAATAGATTAAAATTAAAATACTTTCACCGGTTTAGAATTTTCAAATTCTACAATATTTAACCAAAAAACCCCCCAAAAAACAACGTTTTGAAATATTTTGGAAAGGTAAAATTTTAAAGTTCTCAGTGGGATTCGAACTCATGACTTACAGTTTCGTAGTGAACCCTCTTATCCTTTGCGCTACGCTTTTGGGAAAGAAACTTTATAAAATTACACCTGATTTTATTGTTTATTTCGATAAAAAGTACGTCACAACATAGAGGTGTCCCATACACCTTAAAGAGAATATTTCCATTTATGTTGCTAAAGATGATTTTTAATTTTATGAAAAAGTATGATTTTGCTAACACGGTTACCTTTTAACGTCGAATCTTATTGTGGCACCAACAAACCCGCGAGCTACCTTTAAAATACTATAGGGTGAATTACCTTTAAGATACTATAGGATTATAATAGCTGAACACCGCTCGTAAATAGGCACAGTCCGCCATATTTCTCTTTCATCAACGCTTTCCCTACAACCCCTATATAAGCCGCGTATCTTTTTACAGTTTAAAGTATTTCGCTATAGAGGTCTCACCTGTGTGGACGTACATCTTGCATCGCCGTGTTCCTCGGTCGCGATGAATTTATCAAGTTTAACGCACTTTTTTTTCAAACCAGAGGTCAATGCATTATTTACAAGTTGCCAAAGACCACGAAAGGAATACTACACGTTGGCCACGAGTTTCAGGTGTGCCATCGGTTGTAACGAAATTGAAGGGTTTATATACCAGATACCTGTCTGACGGTGCCTATTTACGAGCGGTGTTTAGCTTTAAGCGTATATTCGGTGATTTGTTGTAAGGTTTGGGGGTTAATAAAAGGTACGTGATTTAAAGCAATAAAGCTAGTAAAACATGTCACCCAATAAAGTCATGTTTGTATATTTTACACCTATTTTACACATACATGTACCTTCTAACTCTTCACTTGCTTTTAAACAAAGAAAATGTGAAAGGATAAAACAAGCAAAGGATGCTTCCCTAGTTCCTGATTTTCAGAAGATTGTTGGTGAATATCTTGGTCTTATTTTAAATGACGTGCTACTTTATTTTGGTTTCTACCGGGTGTCGAATAATTAAACAATTTAAACCAAACCGGTTTAAATCCGATGCTCAAGATGTTATTCAAAATTCCTGAATCTATACCATAACAGAGAAATGACAAAGAGGAAAGATTATTAATTAGATATTGATCAAATACCATTTTTTAATTTATTTTTTCAAAATACTGAATTCTTTCTGGAGTCACATTTTTTTACAGCTTACAATGCTTTAAAATCAATCAAATTAACACCAAACAGTTATTATTAAACAATAAAGCCCAATTTTGAAAGAAAAACACTTACCGGTTTTCTATTTATGTCGTTTAATATTTTAAATATCCATTTTAAATATGTGTTGTTAGAAATGATACCCGGTTAGATTACTTGATTAAATGCACAAGATCACACACTGTCATTTTTCTACGGAAATATATTAGTGTCTCATTGATATATTTTTTTATTTCCAAACTTAAATCTGTAAAAATTACACTAGTTCTTTATAATGTAATATTCACACTTTACATGTAATCTGTAAAATTCACACTTTAATCAGTAAAATGTATACTAATAATCTGTACGTTTAATATTTTCAATTCTCAAATGTATACATTAATTTGTAAGATTAATACTTCAACCTGTGAAATTTCCAGAATAAAGTGTGGTATTCATCATACTTGTATTGGTACAATTACACTTTTGTCAGTAATATTTTCACTATGATCTGTGTTATATACAAATTCACCTGCACATTATATGAGTAAAGTTTGGATTTTTTAAATGATCCATTAATTATGGAATTAATTAACACATAGGTGACGATCTTTAAAGTTTATGTTTACTTTTTGGATTTCAAATTCATTTGCTATGAATCAAATATATTCCAGTAATGTGAAATATATACTGATGCATGTGTAACATTTACAGATTAATGCAAACAATTACCCGAATAATGTAAATGTTACAAATAAATGTAATGAAATCTATTGAATAATTCCTAATTTTACAGATTTAAAATGTGTAAATATTATAAATCAAAGAGTGGAATATTAAAAGAAAAAATGTCAATGGGACACTAAAAGGCTTCCTTCTTTATTCGTTATCCCGACAATAAAAATATCATTTGAATGGTTGGATTCCTGCATAAAGTATCTGTGTCAAATAGTAACAAAAGCCTCAATTTCTTAAGGAAAATTCATTTACTTAAAATTATCGTTTCATATTTCACTTAAGCCAATGGTTTGTTCAGTCTCTTTAATACAAGGTTCGGTGAGTCCATCTAAAGAAATGTTTTGTTCATACATACCAAAGGACCATTAAAACGTATAATTGTGCTCTGTATAAATTAACTATATATATATGTATTATTTGTAAGGATAGTTTTATTTTCCCGTACTTTATGAATATCTTTATATCATGACTTCATAATCAATTAAGCTACATAACGGTACATAAAATTAGCGCTTTATGACGTCACAATAAGAACTATGAATTTGTATGTATGTGTAATTGTGTAACTTAGCAACATGTTGTCAAACTCCTGATGATTTAAAATGAAACTAGTTGAGTTTACAAGATTTTACCACAAACTTTGTTACATAAATGAACAAATACTAGAACAACACTCTTCTCAACAAAATTGGTCTGGTATATATGTAAGACTCCAAAGTCCGATGGTCACGCCAAAGTTCGATGGTCTGCGCCAAAGTCTGATGGTTTGTTGCCGATAGAGACGCCAAAGCCCGATGGTTACGCTAAGGTCCGACGGTCTGTCTCCTATAGACACCTAACGCCGAAGTCCGACGGTCAAACACGCCAAAGTCCGATGGTCCGCCGTTTGTTTACGCGCCACTCTACTCCGATGTTGCGCGAAAAGAAAATTACGTCTATGACGTCACGTCACGAGAACGTTTTTGGTAACGTCGATAATAACAATTCAAATCATAGAATCCTAAGATGGATGCGACAGGACTTCCAGATGAGGGATATTTTTTGAGAAAGTGAGGAAGAAGCGAGAGACAAATGACCCCAATCCGGAGCAGTTCTGGTCCGTTTTAATGGAGGTAAAGATTTGCAAGCTCGAGGCAGATCATCCGTCATGGGGCGCTAAAAGGTTCATTTAGATATATCAGAGGACAGATGAAGAAGTTCGAAGGAATACACTCCACATGAAATCTCACAAACTTCCATTAACTGAGATCTTAAGTAGATGTTTTTGCTCCAATTTCTCGAAAGAAAAAAAAAACTTGGTTCGAATTTTAAAGTTAAAATGTACAAGAACCATTAGACAAAATTGCTTGAATAAGGTTGTTCGTGAACTTTGGTAAAGTAGTGAGGTGTTGTTTTGATCAAATTATCGTGACAATAATATGCAATTCAAACACATGTTTGTGTACATACGATACCTAATTAGAAAGTATTTCAAGATTTCAAGATTCACGGCATTATCTAATACAGATTTTTAAGACGATGAAAAAGCCATTTAAATAATCTTTATACATGTAACTACTAAGAAAAACAATCTTGGTGCGCTAAACATGCAATTACAATTTTTAAGAAGTTAATCTCTAGTACACGTGTAAATATGGTACATTCTGTGACGTCATGATGTTTATTCTGAGGGTAGACAAGGAAATAATTCAATGAACATTGTTAGGAAAAAATCAAAATTGTTTATTTTTTATCTAAAAAAAACCCAAACACGTCTCCTTGTAAATAATATTGTACCAGGATAATTTCAATCAAGGATGAACAATGCGGAAGATTTTTATAAACATAAAAAAACCAATTCTACTTATGGTGCACATTTGGGTGTTACCAAGACACTAGCCCGAGTTCGACAGAAATACTATTGGCCAGGTTTACAAGCTGACACTAGAACCTACATAGCTGGCTGTGAAAAGTGTTCCAAGAGAAAGGGTCCACAGATGAGGAAGCGAGCACCAATCCTGTGAGAAAAGAACTAGATAGATTACATAATCAGTATGTACTGGTCCCTGCTGATAAGGCAAGTAACAACATTGTCTTTGTTTGTAAGGCACATAATATTAGTTGCATTTTCAGAGAACTAGGTTTCCATTCTACACATGGTAATCCTACTTAAACCCATAGCAGCCTTTCCAAGCAGGAAATACTTCAAAATCATAAATCGGTTTTGGATATCTTTAATATCCCCAATAAACAAAATGAATTTGATTTACCTTATTTGTACTGGATTTCAAAGCTTCACAAAATTCCTTACAAACAGAGATATATAGCATGTTCCAGTTAATATTCTACGAAACCTCTCTCTTTACTCCTTACTAAAATTCTTACAGTAGTGAAGGAGAAACTTCAAGAGAACTGACATACAACAATATACTCCAGAAGCGGTGTGAAGCAGATGTGGATACTAAAAAACTCTAAAAAAAATTATAACTTTGAGGTCACAAAATCTTACCAAAATCAATAACATCTAAACGTACGAATTTTCAACGCTTTATGCAACTATTCCCCATGACAAATTAAAATCTAGGCTTTTTGATATGACGAGAGTTGTTTCTTCAAAAAAATTGGAACTCGTAAAAATGCTTACCTTGTCATTAGAAATCTAAAAAAATTTTTGTTAAAAACCATTCTGATTGCACACACAAGTACTCTGAAGTTGACATTAAAAAGATGCTTGAGTTTCTGAATTCCCATGAGTACCAATTGTGCCCCATTGTTAGCAGACCTATTTTTGTATTCTTATGTAGCAGAATTTATTCAAAAACTTGAACGTGAAAAAATAAATCACTCGTTGTGGCCTTCAACTCAACATTCGGGTATATCGACGACGTATTATAAATTAACAATTGTTATTTCCATACTTACGTCGACTCGATATATCCGAGCGAACTTGAAATAAAAGATACACAGAGTCTGCGTCATCTGTTTCATATTTGGATATTTTACTGGAAATTGACATTGATTGTAACCTAACAACAAAACTAAATGACAAACGCGATGACTTCAATTTTTCTATAGTCGACTTTCCTTACTTATGTAGAAATATACCTTCATCACCTGCATATTGTGTTTTTGTCTCTCAGTTAATTCGATACGCAAGGGTATGCTCTACGTACAGTTTTTAAGGCGAGACAAGCTACTGACAAACAAGTTGATAAAACAGGACTATCAACAGTCTCGTTCGAAGTCATCTTTTCGTAAGTTCTATGATCGATACGACGACCTTGTCAGCAAATACAATCTTCCACTGGGTCGCATGCTGACTGACGTCTAATAAGTTAACTGTGTTATCCGTCTCCGTCCATTGTTTTAAAAAATGGAAAGCTTTTCTACCCATTATTTTTAAGAATGGACACCTATAGGCTACAGAAACTTATTGGATTGATTGTAAATTCAGAAGTATTTTATCTTGTATAAAAGGCG
The DNA here is from genome assembly GCA_016163765.1 of Magallana hongkongensis. NCBI lineage: Eukaryota > Metazoa > Mollusca > Bivalvia > Ostreida > Ostreidae > Magallana > Magallana hongkongensis. Next base: position 61,536,606 of record WFKH01007768.1, read on the forward strand.
AAAAAGGACAAAGGATTACATAACAAGAATGTTTACGTATTATAGATGATAACTAAAGTATGTATTGGCAGGTATATTAATTGTAAAATAAACTTATCGAAATCCCAGTTTAAAGTTTAGTTAAATTTTACTAGAGAAAATCAACAAATCAATATTCTTTGGTTGATTTAACTGCGCATATCAAGCTTGTTGACTTCGATCTTTCTTACTTAGTCCTTTTCATGTATTTCTGCACATAAGGCGGCAACAAGTTATCTACATCCGCTTCTACCATTTGCAGTTCTGGTGATGTTATTCCAGTCATATCCTACTTCCTTCTTCTCTGTATCTATTGTCCTCCTCCATGTGCCCTTTGCTCTTCCAGGCTTCCTTCTATGGTTGGAATCAATTTTGATCAAATCAAAATAATTATTTTGCGTAATACATTTATCACATTAATATAGTGCGTAGACATTTTCTCACAATTCTTTATTATGAGAACTATTAATGCTGAACTGTTACAATTGCTTAGGCTTTCGCGCCTATATTTGGATGACTTCTTGTCTGTTAACAATAAATGTTAACTTAAGTGTGTCGTCTATCCTGGAGCAGTTATTAATATAAGATATAAGGAAGCAATTTTTTATTTTATTTTATTTTAATGGAAAATAAAGATGGATTCTTTCTCATCGACCGTGTAAGTATTGTAATTAATAGAATATATCAATGATACATACCATATCCATCACTCAGTTAATTATTCAGTTGATAGTTTATTTCCTAGTCCACAAAGTTTACAGATACAGAAAAAGCAACAGTCTCCTTTAGAGGGCATGTATTTGTTTTGTCCTTATTATTGAACTTTAATAAAAGGGAATGGATGATTAAGCAATGGATGACTTCATTCTCAATCACCCATTAAAAGTAAAAAAAAATTTCCTATGTTATCTTTAAAAAAAATTACATGTTTATTATTATTGTTGACAATATTTTTACTTTTCGCCTTTTTCGCTAGAAATTTGGAGATCTAAAATTGCAATATACGACCGATTCTATTGAAGGAGCTGTCTTATTCAAATAGAAAATATATATTTATTCAGTGGTCATCTAAATATATTACAACAAAATAATGATTATGTTATATTTTATTTCTATTTGATTATAAAATATACTGTAAACAAAATCAATGTTCTTTGCTTTCATGCAATTAATATTGTATTGAAATATTGCTATATTTAGTTTTGAATATTTCAAAGATTGTACTTTGCAATATTTTCCATACTCGATTTTTTTTCTTTTATGGTATTTTTAATTAGTGATCGACGAAAACGATTAACTTAAATTCGGAGTTTTAACCAGAAAGTATTAGATATTTTGTAGTGACCTGATCACCAGCTTCAGCATTTCGCCAGTAAAGTGGGTTTACTTATTATGATATTACTTTAAAACATATATATTAAATTGTTTAATAGCGTTGGTATCCATATTTCTATATCTTATTTCTTAGCGCAGTGAATATAACATCAAAATGCTAACACGCAGAGTCCGAGTTCAATTCCGACAAAGACTTTTTTATTTCCCAAAACATTCACTTGCATATACATATACTAGATTATCGTTATTTTTCTTAAGGATGCCTTTTACTCTGAAACAAAATTCAAGTGGTGATAATGAAAAACCATTTATTGGATGTTAAGACCTTTGAATGTAGTGTGAATTTCAATTTCGAAAAAAAAGGTCAATGGCCTACTTTTTGAGTTAAAGGGCCTTGTCTACTTTTTGAAAAATCCCTAAACATTTTACCCTATGATTGAGATTTTTTTAATTGTAAAAATAATTTAAATAATTAAACTCTTTAAAAAATAAAATACAGTTTATGAACGGCATTGGCACTAAATAGATACAAAGCATTTAGTTTTCGGTAACAGTTTTTAGAAATATTCCAGTCCGAATTTCTTCTATCAGTTTTCAAATCCCTACCCATTTTTGATTCAATTTAACAAAAAAATAAATGATAAGTATTCTAAAACATTAATAGTAATAAACTTCTTATTTTGACCTTATTCTATTGGAATAAAATTGGTATGGGGTCAATATCAAAATTTTGAGATATGGTGTCTTTTATCGTTTTTAGGCATCTTTTAATATTTTTTCATTGCGTGCCATACGAATATCTTAATTAATAACTGACATGAAACCAACAAAAAAGTAAACAAATGTTTATTTTCTAACAAATTAAATTTTAACTTAAAATATTTTAGAACTTCCAAAAATGTTTTAGCATAAAACAAAATCGGGAATAAAATTTAGTTCGAATTTCCTCTGTTTTGCTATAAGTTCATTTTTGTTTGATCCTAATTCCACAACATAGTAAAAATATCGAATGTTATGTCAATAATACTTCCTTGTTTAGAACAAATTTTACTCATGACATTGAACTTTATAACAATATGAATTTGACTACCCAAACCCTGAGTAAATTACATCCTTAAAAACATAACCAGTTTGTGCATGCTTGAGATACTTTCCCCAAACATGCGAGGTCCCCAAAAATTAATTAATTTCTATACATCCATGCACAAACCAGGTTGACATAATGCATGATCAGACAGCGTTGACATATATTTTTTTCATCAGTGAAGCAATCATTGCGCCGTAATGTGACCTTTTAAGGAAGTTACTGGAGTGTACTAGCGTTCAAAATACTTGTCATTTTTACACTATTTTAAGATTAGAAGAGGGGGGAGGGAAGGGAAACCACGTAAATTTTAATAAGAATCAAAGAAGAACCCATCCAAAGCATTTAGAAGCATCATTTTAATGAAGAAAACCATTTCGGGGGAAATGATGGTACATGTATAACATTTTGCGTATCGATCACACAGTTTCATAAAATTCTGTCAACAAAAATCACAAGATTGACTGATTGACGGACTGGATGAATGATTTACATACAAACGGATAATAAACAATAAACATGGTATAAAAATATGAAAATAATATTTTCTGTTTGTAAGTCATTGTGTGCAAACATTTTGATATTCAATTAAAGTATGCTTGTACTTTAAAAAAAAATCATACTCTAGTGACGTCATCATTAATAGTTCTTTATACATTGCATTTAAAAAATATAATGATCATTACTGGAAAATCATGGATTCATTATATAGACCTTGTGTTAATGATGTTGCATTAGAAGCAGAGCAATGTGCAGTTTTCTGCATGTTTAGAACGTTTTGATCTTTAACTACTATATGCTTTAAAATAGTGTACATACATGTAGTGTTCACACAACAGTTTTTACCTTGTGATTAAACCAAAAATTAAACTTAATAAAAAGATTTCTACTATTTTTTATAACATAGAAATCAATTAACTAAAAACTTTGCGGGAAAAAAAATTACTGACAGTTTTTCCAAAGTAAAGTTAATTAAGTGAAATGGGATTATGGATTTATAACTTGTTTAGCCTGAACAATGTATTGAGAACTGCAAAACAATGATTTTTTTTAATGTGTTATTAAATATATATATTTTAGAGACTGGCTAATTAAACTAGATGCTGTCATTAGACAGTAATACCCGCACCAAGTGTTTGCCCCTAAATAACACTGTTTTGTACCAGTTTTAGTAAAAACGAAGTAAACATGCAATTTCCGGTAATTTTTAAAAATTACAATTTCATAAATTGAGATTCCATCACATATTACACATAGCGGCCCTTTATGTACAATTTGAGGTTGAACTTTTTGCATGGGAATTTTAAGTTAATAAAAAATCTTAGCATTTCATGTCATAGAAAGTATGGTCTATATAATTATTACAAACAAAATTAAATTATGCCCCTCCCCTCGACGGTTGCCGGCTTTAGATTTGCTTCTGTGTGCCAACATCATCGTGTGCACGGATTTAGAGAAGGGGTGGGAGTGAGGGGTCTAGACCCTCCTCTCCCCTTGAAATTCATTTATATTACCGTAATATAGTAAATTTACCAAAAATACACCTCGGACCCCAATCCCCCCCACCCCCCCCCCC
>WFKH01007768.1:61542659-61552675 GCA_016163765.1 Magallana hongkongensis
GATAAACTTTTCATTTTAATCATTTATTGTTATTAATTTTAACTTTGATATTAGTTATGGATCCCCAGGTAGAAAATAAGAAATATCAATAGATCATTTGACAATTATGCAAGGTGTAATGCCAGGGCAAAATTGAAATTTCCAAAACCTTATTGCGCATCTATAGGATACCCCAAATCATATTCCAAAAGATGATTTGTCTATTGTTGAAAATGTAGGAGGAGTTTGAGGAAGAAGGTTTTTTGTGAAAAAACGTTATTTTTTTACCAATTATCTGACCCCCAGGACTAACAGAGAATTTTTGAAACCATTTTACAAAACAACATGACACCCCCAATCAAACTCTAAGAGTTCAGATTGCTAGTTTATACGATGTAAGAGCAGTTTGAGAAAGTAAAACGTGACAGACGGACGGACGGACGGACGGACGAAACAGGACAACAACAATATACCCGAACTTTCTTTAGAAAGTGCGGGTAAAATTATTAGTTAAAACATAGCTTAATGGGAACTTTTTAATTGGAAATTTCTTTTTAAAATTCAAAATCTTAACAAAAACATGACCAGATTTGTTCACATAACAAAGACATGTGAGCTATGTATCTCACTTATAACTCGACGATTGACACTCAAATTTTAGTTGACCATTGGAAATGCCTTACTCAATCAATCTAAACATTAAAACAGTAAAATAAATATTGAATTGTGACCATGCTCCTTTAACACTACATGAATTTCATAAAGTTACTGTTTTGTTTCCACAATACATTTGATGTGATTTTAAGGAACATACAAGCAATTGTTTTCACATATATACCTGTTTCATTAATATGGTTTTATTTACTTGTAAAGTTCACCAAAAAAAAACTCACCTCGTTTACATTATCAGATAAGATTCAAATCCCCATACTAAATTCTATATAGTCTTTACTTAGTAAGTTATTACATGTACTTACTTGCAAGAATCTTTCTTGAATTTTGTCAGAAGCATCCAACAATAATTATTAGGAACATTTTTATATATAAAAGACTCTCATACGGTAACATCACAACCACGCAGACGAATGTCAAATAAATTTCAAGGGAAAAAACTTTGAAACCAATGGATCAAGCACAACAGTTTTCATGTTAGGTCTTTTCACAAGCCGCGAGCTACCATAAAAGATAGGAAGAAAGTTTATACATGCATTTTTGATTTACAGATAAACCAAGGATCATACAATGCTTCAAAAGCCTTTGTTTGCATTATTTTGTAGAATTGTAACATTATCAATAAAGAAATAAATAAAACAAAATTAAATAAATAACATAAAATAATAAAGGCACCGGGTTAACAGAAATGTAACTTTTAGTCAACAGATTGCAGTAGCTCAGAGGTTTGTTTGCTTGCACGGTACGCCAAAGATACTTGGTTCAATTCCTGATTTAGTTTTGACTTTTAACTACCTGTTACACAAACATAAATCATGCTTACAAATACATATCACTAATTCAATTTAGTTATATTTATATTTATTTTCCTTCTTCAGATGGGAGGAAATCCAGCACATTTCTGAGTCACTGTTCGGTGGAATGTGTTTAATAGTAGGGACCTCACAACAAGTGGCCATTAGAAGAGGAGTTGTAGACATTGTTGATATGGCTGAGAGACGATTAGGACGAGAAGTAAACAGTTATTATAATGTGATGTTGAGTGGAAGTACAAGAGAAGGTTTCAGAATGGAAAGATCTGATATAGACAACATGTATTGGTTAACTAGCCACCGGGTGATCATGGACAGGTCTCAGTCTGAGTATTACAACAATGCCAATACAACTTTGATTCTCTCTGACAGTTCTGAGAGTCCACCAGGATTCACAATACTTCAGTTGATGACACCAACAACAGATGAACACGTCAATTTAGCATGTGTCAGAATGAATAGGGAAAAATATATTTCCAGTAAAAGATACAAAGAGATTCACTATTCATCTTTATATCCTGATTCGACTTTGCATGGTCCCTGTAGCAAACGCGTCATTGATGGAACAGAATATGACGATGTATTTTGTTTTGTTTCTGACTTCTGGCCAACTTGTGCCTCTTCATGGAGAGAAAGATGTCACTCATGGCCTGATCCTGCAGTTGTAGATGACATTGTCAGAAATGGATGTCACGTTGTAGCAATAGGGCACCCATTTGGAAACCATGAAGATGTAGAATGGAGAGTATCATTCTCTCAAGCAGAATACAAGCTGGTTTCCGCAATGAACCATTGTCAGTTTTTAACTTACGGATTATTAAAACTGTTTTTAAAAGAAGTAATAAATCAACAATCAGAAGAAACTAATAACCTTTTGTGTTCTTACCATATAAAGACAGTAATTTTCTGGGCGATTCAACAAAATACACTATTTGCATGGTGCCCACAAAATTTCTTGGCCAGTTTCTGGGTCTGCTTTAAACTCCTCCTTAAATGGGTTAATGAGGGAGACTGTCCCAACTTTTTTGTTCCGGAACACAACTTATTTCTTTCGAAAATTCATGGTGCAGCACAATACAGTTTGATACGACAGTTACATGAATTGTACAAGAAAGGCGTGGCCTGTCTGTTACAGAGCCCCTCTGTAAGATCTTACATCGTTCGTGTACTTTACAATCCTAGACTTTCGTATTGCGTTGATGAAAGTATACTCGTGTCTGAAGTTGATCATGACGTAACACTTTTTCATGAGATAAGCTGGCATGGTCGCATAAAAAGACCTGACCAACAACAATGTATGAATGCCGTTATAATAGCTAAAAACTTGATGAGTTCGCTTTTGCCTGTGTGGCAGGTTTCCGCCTTAGAAAAACTTACAACCTCCGCCCTACAGTGCACTGCTTTTCAACTAGACCTACAATTCATGAACACTCCTAATAGTGCCAACAAACAAATTTATATGGCCGACAAAATGCTACAAGCTGCAGCTAAATCTGGATGTATTTCTGATATGTTGTTCAACGCTATGTTTTATTACAAGACATTAAGATACAAAGAAGCTGTTAGTGTTCTTGAGATAACAAAGATCAAATTAATGCAACCATATTTGATGTATAATAGTCAAGTTGATCAGGACGTGTATATTGGGGTTGTGGGAGAAGAGTCCTGGTCTACAAAGATGAAAATGGCCATAGCAGGTGACATCGTACTTTACAATTCTATCAGTTATATCAGTGAACTTATGTCAGTGCAACAGTCTGCTCAACAGAACAATTGGCCTGCGATACAAATTCCAGTGTTTGTAATGTTACACTTTCTAGAGTTCTTGTGTTACAGACACACTGATATAACATTAGCTCATGCAGCTCTAGATGAGCTACAGGTCCTGGTCCACCATGATCAGGGACTCCATGTAGCTGAACAACCCAGAGACATGTCCAGACAGATCTCAAGGATCTGTGAACAGATTATAGGAAACCTTTGAGCTGTTTTGTAGTATTCCAGCATTCACACACATTTTATGGAATACAAGATTTCGACCACTAGATACGCTGCCCTACCAATATATCACAGTGTTTCTGTAGAATTACTAGTGTGGGCTTAAGAAAAATTACCACGTAGAATAATGAACCAGTAATATTCCGTGATTACAATGACTGTTTTTGTTTGTTGTTTTTTTTGGGGGGGGGGGGTGGGGGGGGGGTGGAGGTACCTATTTCCCCATGGCGTTTTCAGGACACAATTCACAATTTCTTATTATAGCTACAGTATTTTTGCTACTATTTTCATCTCACCTATTTCAGAATCTGTTTGTTAGTAAACATTTACATTTAAAAACATGTTGCTAACAAATCTAATTAAAGAAATAAATTAAAAAGATTTCACTTTCCTCCATGCATGATTCATTATATTTGTAGATAAATAAAAGGCCCAAGAAAACATTTTTACAAACCTTGACTCAGGATAGAATATTTTATGATGGGCTATTACAGTGTAAATTATCAACAAACTAATCTGCTCCATGCATTAAAGATATAATTGGTCAATTACCAATCATTGGGTTGAAAAAACTAAACCCCGTTAATGCCTACATTGTATTTGAATGAATAAAGGTTCGATAAAGTAATAAATAATAGTAAGCAAATAAACAGTTAGGCATGAAAAAAATGCTTCTAAATAAAATACCATTGAATTATAAGATTCGCAACATATCTCGGTGGATAGATTAATTGGTTATAACAGAGCCTTGAAATAGAAAATGATATAGAAACCGTTTATAAGAAAGACAATAAATAATGATTATATGTATCTTTAACACATACTGAAAATGATATTCATTTCAAAGGCAGACCAAATAATTTGGAATTTAAAATTTGATTCTGTATTGGATTCAACTTTTTATATTTAAGACTTTATCTAGGGTCACGACGTCTAAGAATTAAGATACCCACGTCACACAGGAGACCTACTGATGTCTAAGCTGTTGTCCGTTATCGTTTGTCGGCCTTACGAATTTGAACATTTTCCATCTTCTTTCAAACTACGTGGCCTTTAGATTTAGCATTTAGTGTATAGCATCTATAGGGGAAAGGTGCTATAGACATGTAACTAGCTCACAGGGTCAGGAATTTTAAAAGGAATTTGGGCGAGGTTTTGTAGAATAAATATCAATGAAATGAGCTCCTGTTGAGTTTATATGACCTTCGCTTAATAGTTTAGGTATTTATCAAGTCATTATATAGAAAACATCAAAGCAGCAGCACCTTTTGATAAATTTAACATCCTCTTAATTCATATTAAAGACTTGTTAAGTTTATGCCCTTGTAAAAAGTGGATTTTAGATGGCTTCTCTGAGACAAACATCAAACTTGTAGATTTAAATACCTGGAAAAATATTAACACCTTCTCTAAAAAATAATGGCATGCTGGATTAAAACAAACATAATAAAAAAGATTAAATGGTATATAAATTGTTTGTAGATGATGCGCCGTTTATGTATAAATTATTTTTATATTATAAAATTGATTGGGCCACACCTCTCTACACATAAAATGCGTCAAAATTTACAGTATGACGTCACATTGACAAGTGCATAGCAAACAGTCAGTTGTTTATATCTCATGGAGTTGAATTTTTTTTTTACCTCAAAGTTGCAAGCAAAGGTAATTTTTAATGTGTTTTAATATGTTCGTACAGATAAAAATAGCAAATTATTTTATTTTTTAGTATTTTGATCACTTGTTGTTTTGCGTGATGTCATAGTTGACATTTCCCAATTTTTTTGACGGGGTGTCAGCTTAGTAGACCTTAACAGTACTTCGAGGTCAAAATGTTATTTGATATCATCAAATGTGAATATAAACAATTTCTAAAGGGGACAATTCAGATATGAAGGTCAAAGGGTCGTAACTACGCTTATATATTTTTTTATGTAAAACGTTTTGGACCGTTTTTTCACTTCTCAATTTTAACAGCTTGGAGGAAAGACTAACATAGAGTTACAGACACCTTCTAAATACCTTTCTGAAATATGAACAAACTGATTGACCGGAACTTTGTCCCTTTTCAATGAGGAAAATGTTGAGTTTTACTGTTAGGTTAAACATATACGCATGTATGCGAAGACTATTTCCTTTTGTAAAAAAGTAACGAAAAACTCTTTTGTCTTTATCTAAATTTGCTGAACACAATTTTTAGCAAATTCAATGTTGAGTTGTTTACAAAATCAAATGTTAAGAGAACAAAGAAAATAAAGCGTTATATTATTTGTTAATTAAAATATATTATGTAAAGAATATTAGCCTAAAACTGTACAGCCTGTCAGAGAAAGAACTGTAGATTCTGTAGGGACGATATTCGTTCTTTCTCGTACATATTGGACAGTTTGAGGCTTATATCAGGCTTTAAACATTAACTCTTTTGTTTTAAGAATAGGCAGCATCAGGTAAACTTGTTGACAATGCTGATAAATATAATTTTTAACTTTGAATAATAAAACAAGTCTTGCATAGATCTTCTTTTGTTCATTAAGGAGACTGGGTCGTTAAAACATTAACCATCAGATTTACTTTAAATGTTTAGATATGATTTTTTAAGCTACAAACTTCAAAAAGTAAAGAAAAAATGAGTACAATTTGGCTTTAAAATTTGAACGTTTTTCTATATCTTTATACAGAGCTCTTCTTCTCAAGGAGAAAAAAATAGTCTAAAAATGGCCACGACAATCGAGTCTTCTTTTTTCATTTCATTTTATTCAGGTAAATATATCACAGAATGTCATGAATACACATACACAGATATAACAGATAGAAAAACAGAAATTTTCTCAGCACTATGCAACTTAATAAGGATCAATTTTTTCAATTATTAATATATAGATTACATGACATACAAATGATAATTATTACCCCTATATATTTACACAGGGTACTGAAAAGGAATATAGCATAATGCTTTGAAAAATGACATGTTTCCTTAGTTATTCATTTATAACTTAAAAGTATTAACAATACTTAAGATAAAAAAGCAATTGGACAAGCCGTCATATAGTATCTCTTGCATTTGTAGACAGGAAAGATTTTACAGCTTTCTTAAATTGTTTAGATTTAATTTCCTTGACCTCCAAAGGCAATGCATTCTAGTCTTTGATAGCATTGTAGAAAAAAACACGAAGACTCTTTACCTTTTATCTTAGGTATAATAACATTCTTATTGGATGCACTTCTTGTAATATTGTTATTCAGTATAAAATGATCATTAAGATATGCTAGTGCATTGTCATGATATATATTAAAAACATGGTTGAGTCTTAATAGAACAACTCTATCTTCAAATTTTAACATATTTAAATAATTTAGAATGTTATCTGAGATATTGTCTTAATAGAAAGTTGCAGGTATATATGACAGAGGTTTATAAAGCTGTGCTGTAAAAAGTTTCATATTCATTCACAACAACATCAAAACCTCATTATTTATTTGGAAGAGCATTTATTATTACCCAAATTTCATGGATGCAAATGAGGTACTACAAAATTTTTTTTCTTTTCTTATTTACAAATGTTTGCTTATTTTCTTTTGTCTAATATCTTTTATTCTTTAAAATAATCGTATGGCATGGAATGCAAAATTATTGAAAAATGCCTAAAAACACTGAAAAAGCCATATCTCAAAATTTTCATCACTGACCTTATATAAATTCAATGCCAGCAGGATAAGGTCAATATAAGCAGTTTATGATTATAAATGTTTAAGGGTTATCGTCATTCATTTCACGTTTAATCAAAAGTAGGTAGAGTTTGGAAAACTGGTAGAGGAAATTCAGACAGGAATAAAATTGTTGCTTAAAACCTAATGTTTTTATATATTAAGATACACTGTCCATCATAAACGGTATTTCATTTTTGAAAGAGTTAAGTTATTTGTAACTAAGAAAATTTTGATTGGCGTGTATAATTTTGGTGATTTTGTTTTAAATGTTTCAATAAATATTTAAAACCACTAACTTAAAAAGGGGATCAATGACCTAATATCTTCTAAACGGCAAATGACAATCACAAATTGCAATCAATGTGACATAGAAGGCTTTTCATTATGATTTGTAATTTTTTCATTCTGAGTGAACGTCATCCTTAAAGTTTTTATTTTACCGATAGTGCAATTAAGAATACAAAAAACCCCTATTTTTTTCAATATTAAGATTTAATATTATATGAAAAGGATCTTACAAAATTGTATTATTTAATTTATACTAATGCTTATGCATTTAATAATGATTTAAATCATTAGGTTTACGATGTCTATCAGGAGTAATATAAATATTTATTATCTCATTCTGCACATTAACGCATATCAATAATTTCATACGATATGCTAACATTTATGGATATCTGATGGTTGATTTATAAACAGTAAATAAATAAATGGATGCTCAATAAATTTTGATATTATTATGGAACTTCCTGAAATTTTTACCGTAAACATAAAGTAAACAGAAAGGTTACATTTCATCTCCTACTGCTTAAAGTTTTAATATTTTTATATGATATGGGTGAATTCAAGGTAAAATTTAAGTTATACTATCAAATTATTTTTGTTGCATTTTTTTACATGTCATAGCTTCATTAAAAGGCTTCAGAAATCAAAGAGCTGTGTTTTGTGACTCGTTCACCATAATCTGTGACCCGTACTAAGTGGAGCAGATTGCAGTAGATATAAGAATTTCTAAAGAATAGGAAAATTAACAACCCTGGATAAGATTTAATTTAACCAGACTGGCCCAAAGAAGAAAACTTACATGATAAAATAAGGACAACCACAGATTACAAGGACACATAAAAACTTAACTGCGTGACGAAAAAAAAATCTTTTAAAATCATAGGTTTGCAATTCTTGTTTCAAATGATCTCCAATGTAAAACTTGAGTAGTAAATCAAGATTTGGAAAATATACAGAAAATGAACACTTAACACATAACAAAGGGTATATGGTTCGCAGAAAAGACTGAAGAAAGTTTTATTCTCTTTGGGACAGAGCCTAAAAGGCGTCTTGCTGCTGCCTTACCGAGATAATAACCCCGATGTTAAAACATTTGCCTTTCTGAAGATGCTATTGAATGTCCAAGTAAGATAAATAAAACTTATCAGTTTTGAAGAAATCAAAACAGTAATTTGACAGAAATACAAAAACCAAACAGACGAGTAAAAACATACTTTATCTTTGTTACTGCAAAAGGATATAATAATATGATAACCATACGATATTTTTTTCCTCAAGCTTTGCAGTGTTGGCTTAAGACTGAACCTACATGCAATGAAACTATACTAATTTTTCATTTATATTATATATTTTCTTTAAGTAAATTTTGCTGTTAAAAATTGAATTGCCGTTCAAAATAGTATCAGATGAAAAGAGATCATTGATTCCATTTGTTTATTAAATAAACTAATTGTAATTGCTATGATATTATACTATACTTCTTTTACATATTATTTAGATTTAAACACTCTTTTCGACTCGTCAAAGGTTTTTAAGGGAAATAAACATATTCTATTTTATTTAAATTAGGAAACCATGATTACTGGATTAATTTCTTTTACAAGAGAACATAGACAATTAATTTAATCAATCCTGAAATAGTTTCAAGTATTAGTAACAAGGAACCAATTGTTTAGATGGAGGAAAAAGATGGATTCTTTCTCATCGGCTGTGTAAGTATCTTAATTGATGAAATATATTTTTTAACGAAATATCGCATTTTATGTTATAAAGTTTTAAAAGTCCCCACTTTTAAAAACGATGCTACGTGCCTGGCAATGACGGACCAAAAATCAAAAGATTGACTGATTGACGAACTGATGATTGATTGACATACAAACGGGTTATAAATTTGAATAAAAATATACAAGAAATATTTTTCTATTTGTAAGTCATCGTGTGCGAATATTGTGATATTATATTAAAATATGATTGTTATGCTTAAAAAAGAGTATGGTGATTATACGCTCGATTGACGTCATCATTGATAGTTCTATATACACTGCATTACAAATATATAGTTAAAATTATTAGAAAATCACAGAATTATTCTATAGACCTTTAGTTAATGATGTTGCATTAGAAGCAGAGCGATGTGCATGTTTAGAAGGTTTTGATCTTTAACTACTATACGCTTCATATATTGTACATTCATTGTTAAGTATATATATATATATATCTACTCTAATATGTTTTTCATATAATTCTTGATTTTAAAACATAGATTTATAACTTGTTTTTTCTTGAACAATGAACTGAGAAAAAGGGTATAGATATTGGGGAGACTAGTTAAAACATAACGTTCTGGGACTTTCTAATTATACAAGGTTTCCCACTAATAGTTTCATGAGAAAAAAAAATTACATATCTAAACACTGATGATTAGGAACCCACCTTAAATGTGATTTAGTCATTATCATATTCCTTCAAAAATTGAGATTGACTTTTTTTTTGAATGGACACATACGTAACACACTTCTTCAGCTATTTTACTGGAATATGTTCCCTATCACTCTC